>CAMOHE010046796.1:0-60433 GCA_946598075.1 Artocarpus hirsutus
TTATTCATAGATATGAAATCCATAGCTCCTCTTTAGGAGTAGAGATATCCTATTATATGCATTATTTTGTAATTAAAAAACTAAAGCGCTCAACCATTTGGATACATAGGTATAATTGAATGGTATACCATCTTTGGATGGTAAGTTTTTCGATGGTGAGATAATAGAACGTAAGATAAAAATCATATGGAAGGTAATACAGAACTTATCCTTAAGCCGATTATAGATAATCCTATGGGGATGCAATACATTATGATATGTCATGGAGACTTAGCTATACAGGCTTCATAATTCTACATAGTTCGAGAATGCAGCTTTGAGCTTTTAGTGGAGTAGTGTTAGAGTTGATAATTATGAAATATATATATATATAGGATATTGGGTTTCATAATTATCGAGAGTTTGAATTATATAGGTCCATTAGGTCCTCTTTACTAGCTTATAAAAATCCTATAACGATATGGCATACTTTTCCAATAATTGGTGTCTTGTGTCATATTATTAGATTGGTTAAAAATTTGATAGGATTAGATAATGCATGTCTATTTATTAATTGAATTAATTTTATGAAAAATTAATTCAAGAAAAACTTATTGAATTATCGAGATCAGAAAATTCATGTTTGCTTATCGGTTGGATTAATTTGAATAAATTAATTCAAGATAAATTGTTGAATTATCAAGAATATTTATTTTTCTAGAGATTATCTAGATATGAATGTTTTAATCAGATAACTTTTTTATTGGGTTATTTAAATTAAAACTGAGGTTCTATCCCAAGAATCTTGGGTGGGAAATAAAGATTCGTAGGGATCCTTTATTGGAGGTTTGGCAGGCTGATCTTTAAGTTCGGCCTGCCGATGGAGTGAGTTCGGCAGGCTGATCTGCCAGTTTGGCCTGCCGACTGAACGAAAAATAGATCATGTGTTTTTAAGTGAATTTATCAGATATTGATCTTGATTTAATTCTAATTCGAATTTTCAAGGCATTATTTAATAAGGACTAACTCCTGAGCCCAACTTCTATAAAAAGGGGAGTGAGACTCATTGTTATTTAGATTAATTGAAAAATCTAGAGTGAGACTCTGCAACTCCCTGGAAAGCTATTGTTCACAAATCATGAACACGAGCTTTGGGTTTTCTCAATTGGTTGGAAGGAGATTCACCGGGGAAAGGCTAAACGATGTGCGCCCACATGCACTCCGAACGTAGATAGAGAATAGCAAAGAAGACCAGTTGGTTGAGAGTCTTCTAAAACTTTATACTCTTTACAGATTGCGGGAGCTTTTCTGCATTTGCGAGGTTAGTAAGATCTGGTTAATTTATGCATATAGTGTGTCAAACTTGTGTTTTGAAAAATACTTTGGTGTAAAAATTTTTAAAATTCTGCTGTTTACTATTTTGCCGATAGGTGGATGCATTTTTTTTAAGATGAGCCATTATAAATTCGTATCCTCTTTTATTTTTATCGCACTTTACACTTTGTTCTCGTTGCAATTCGACTCAAAGCTAATATACTAACTTTCGTCTGATCAATTTCAAAAAGTGGCCATTAGCCCATACACAAATTTAATTGTAGAATACACCCTCTACAAACAATATCTTTATATGGTTGATGCCAATAGCATGAACACATGGGCAGCCAACAATTTCGAATAGTTTTATGCCAGATTTGTTTGAGTTATTGAAGATGGGTACCAACTACATATCACGTTTAAAGTCAAGAAGGATAAGATAATGTTGGTGCATGATTGTTTAATTCAAAGAAGTATATTCTTCATGCATCGCTATTCTGTCAAAATGCTTCATACTTAACGAGAATAAAAATGGTGATCAAATGGTTTATTGGGCCTCCTTTCATGGACCATTTTTCCTCCGCCGCACGATAGGCAAGAGTAAATTAATAGGGTGTTTGGAAGGTGGTGGAAATAAGTGGTGAGAACCAATTTTACTGTAGCATATGAGAACTTTATATTGTAGCAATTTTTTTTATTATTACTGTAGCATGTGAAAGCTTTTTACTGTTCATAACTGATTTTGTGGTGGGAACCGCAGTTCCCACCATTTTGCCAAACACCCCCTAAAGGAACGTCACTTTTGGGGCTCTCTACAAAAATACCGAAAAAACATTACCCCAATTGACATTATGGCATAAGAAAAAGAGGTTAAACAACTTGAAAAGTTCCCAATCATTTACGAGAATAGTATTTGATCTCTAATATTTTTTTATTCAACCAATCCAAACCTTTACCTCTAGGTGAAAAGGATTAAAACTAAAGAATGCCGTTGACAATCAGTAATTTTAAAATTTTATTTTGAAGGTCAATTTAGTAATTTTGATTAAAAATGAATTAAAAAAATTTTTCCGAACAAAATTGAATGTTTGACCTGTAAATCCTTTTGTACCTAAGAATAAAGATTTAGGTTGGTTAAATTAAAAAAAGGTTAAACACCAAATGTTCATTATCATTAAAGATTAGTGACTTTCCAACCTATTAACCGTAAGGAAAAAGTATTTGGAAAGCTTGTCACAGCATGTCATCATTACATTTGGACTTCTAGATTATTGGTCGGTGCTCGTTATGATACCGGTTGATCAAAGATTACTGTTTAATAACTACCATGATATCGCCTGGTAACCATTAAAATACTAGATGGCCATAACCATTGTGATGTCGGACAATAACCAATGTAATATTCGAAGGTAACCACCATAGAATACAGAATGATCACCGGTTGCCATTCAATAACCATAAAATACTGGCCAATTAACCACCATAATACGGCCACCGTGATAACAACTGGTAACTGTTCGCATTCACCACGTCGTCACATTGGCAACGTGATGGATTACAATTTGTAACTTGCTATTTATTAAGGAGCAACTTATAAAAATGTCCTCTAAATACATCACCTTATTACTAGTACCCTCTAACAAATCACTTTTTAAAAGTGTCCTTTTATTAGAGATAAGAGATTTATTAAAAATTCAAGTTACTCTTCCTTCCACTTACTCACGTGAAATGTCAAACTGGAACTTGCTAGCTTGCATCTTGGAACCCGCCATGTTCTGTCGTAAAACTTGCCAGAACCCGCCTTTAGTGGCCAGTGTAGAGGTGCTGGTGGAACCTATAAAATTCCAATATATTTTCATTGAAACAAAGAAAAAACAAATGGTTTTGGTTGCCAACACAAGATGCCGGCTAGGTTCCAAAGTAGATTTCAACATATGTTCTTTGAAAAAAAAAAACACCAACCACCTCCAGTCGCTAGCGCGGGATGCCAGATTAGAATTTGGTTGGTTCCACTATATATTTTTTTGAAACAAAAAAACACCAACCGTCTCTAGTCTCTAGCTTGAGGTACTGGATTAGAATTTGACAGGTTCCAAAGTAGAACCTACCAGATTTCAAAAAAATTTCCTTGAAACAAAAAAGCACCAATCATATCTGGTCTTCGACACAAGGTACTAGAGTAGAATCTGGTAGATTCCAAAGTTAGAACCATATCAAATTATAACATATTTTCTTTGAAACAAAAAAAGCGTCAATCCATGAATTATAACTTGGTAGGTTCCAAACATGAAGCCTGCCAAATTGCATCCTAAAACGCGCCAGATTCCATTGCAAAACCCGCCCATTATCTTTTTAGAATAAAACCAAATAAACTAAATACAATTCAAACATAACCAAAAATAACAATAATTTCATATCCAACTCAAAACCAGTTTACAACTACAACATTTAAGGGCCATATTACAAAAACTCCTTATACAAAAATTGCTAAATTCTGTTAAAGGCTTTATCAATATTATCTGCAAAATTAACCAGACAAACAAAGTTAAACAACGTAATTCCAAAAAAAAAAAAAAAAAAAAGCAGATTATCATATTGCACTCAGAAATTAGAAACCATAGTATCTTGAGGGAAAAAAAAAGAGTAACTAAAAAGTGCAACAAAACTAGTACCATGTAAATCCATACAATTTTTTGCTTGAAAACATACATGAAAAATAAAATATAAATACACAATTGGAAAATCTAATTGGAATTAACTTACACAGACATGTAAAAACTGGTAAATAAAATCTCAATTAACCCAAAAAAAAAAAAAAAAAGAGAAAAACAAGGGGAGAAAAAGCATTAAGAATCTGAGCATTAGTATCTGTATTTGTTGATAATGGGTTAAATAAATCCCTAGTCCTAATCGTTAGGGACTCATAAGCATTAAGAATCCAAAACCACTTCCACGATTTTGTTCCCTTTTTTCCTCTCTGTTCATCAGATCAGATTAATCTAATTGATAGGAAATATATGTTTTCTCTTTCTTTTTTTTTTTTAACTAACACTTGTATATTTTTAGTCCCAAACACTGTTCTAACATGGTTCGAGGATGACAATATTAAAGACCATGCAAGATCAAAAATTATTGTTACATCTTTACAAGAAGACAATATTACAGAACATACACAATCAAGATGATTGGTACAACGTTCCAAAAAGACAACGTTACAAGCTTGGAGTTACTCTCAAACAACTTTGTATAGTGTAATACCAATTTTATTTTACGCAAACCAAACATAAAGCATAGCTGTCAAACTAAAATCAAAGAACAAATTAGGCAAAATCTAAAGACAATAAGTATAGCTGATAAATCACAATGGAAAAGGAAGAGAGAGAAAGAGAGAAACAGAATGCCTGAAGAACGACAATGAGAAGAATCGCAGAACTGACGATGCTCGGATCTACGCCCGAATTGAATGAGGAGGTGGAGAAATTAGAAGTCTTAACTAAGACTAGGAGAAACTCACCAGATTTTGGAAAAAGCCTAACAAGGATCTATGCCCTAAACTCGCGATGCCGATCTCTTTCACTGGATCTTCACCGTCGTTGCTCCGCTATAGATCTCGAGCTCAAGCTTTCTTGCGACACCGGAGAAGACAACTATGTGCTGTTGGATCGTCGTCGGGGGGCGCACTTAGAGGAGAGAGAGAGGATGTGGAGGAGTGAGAGCAGGGGAGGAGGAGAGAAAGAGAGGAGAGAGAGGATGCGGAGGAGAGAGAGGGTAGGAGACGGAGAAAAAGAGAGGAGAGAAAGAGAGGACGCGGAGGAGAGAGAGGGTGGAAAATACGTATGATTTTTGAGTGGGAATTATAATGGGTAAGATAATAAATTAAAAATTAATATTTTATAAAATAAAATAAGAAAATGAATAGCTTTAAAAAGATGAAAATAATAGGAAAATTTTATTAAGTGATGTCATTTAGGGTATTTTTTGTAAATTTCTCTTTATTAAGGGATTAAAAAAATATCATCGATGTTTCTTGCGTCCAATTATTGTAGAGTAATACGAGAGATTATTACTAGTCATTTATTAGAGTATTTGACCTTTTCAACAAATATTGTTGGCCCAAGGTTTTAAGGTTAATTTAATGATAACAAACAATTGATTGTTAGTTTACTAGTAATTAATATTGAGTTTTGTTTAAGCAAAATGGTACCATTTATTTGAATCAAGATTGGAGAAGGAAAGTTTGCCCGACAATCAAGCTCTTAAAACCAAAATGCTGAAGATGGAATCGCGCTTGAAGACATGGAGAATTTGCAAGGCCAGCTTTGCGTAGTTTTATATCTTTAACTTAGCTTCGTATGATCGTGTGATCATTTTAGCAATTCTCGTTTCAATGGTTTTGGCTCTCTTTCTCTCTCTCTCTCTCTCTCTCTCTCTCTCACACACACACACACACACTTTGAATATTTATACCTTACAAAATTTGATAAAGCAGTTAGAAAAAAAAAGGGTTTCCAAAGTGATGTAAAATATTATTGCCACTAGGTGCAGTCCTAGATTTTGTTGAAATCAACTTTACAAAAATAAATGTATATAGTGTCAAAATTGGATAGAGGTTGTGCTTACATTGTTTGGTAAGCTACTAGAAACGAGTCTTGCTTGGGATCTCTGCCTTTAACCAGTCAACTAGACGTAGTCCACTGATCGACTAGTACCATCCAAATGTTTAATTTTTTTACTATTTATTTATTTATTTTAACCATCAGTGATCGAGTCCAAACAATCATTTTCACCATTTACTCATCTTTAGGGCATTTTAAGCTCTAAAATATAAGATAAATAGTAAGGGAAAAAAAATTCCAACGCGTGAAAATTATTGTGATACCCATTCAAGCTTACTTACTATCCACTATCTTCGTCTATTGAGCATTTAATGTAGAATCATTCGTGAGCCAAATTATTAATACTTGAATTGATGGATCTTAATTATTTCTCGTAGTTTCATATTTTCATCAAACCTACTGTGCAAAAGAATCTCCTTCAAAAACTTTGTTCAAGTTTATAGGTTATCAAACCCTAAGTGAATTTGGCTTGGAAAGGACTGCCAACATTCTAAGTTGAAGGTTAGTTATTGTAGAGGACTTGGTGATCCTCAAGGGAAAAGAATCACCATTTGTATTAGAGTTATCTAGCTGAAAAGATAATCGATATAATGAAAAAGGTCAAGTAGTAGTTTTCCTGTTGATGATCGATGTTGGCATCTTGTTAAACGACTATAAATTGTGCTTACTCTTTTTTATTCTTACTTTCCTCAATTATTAAAATTTTCATTTTTTTAATGTTATTACAATTTATATTTTGCTGACTTGATTGAGTACAATGTGATGTAACGCCCTGAAATTAATTAAGTGATATTAGTATATAAATTGGTGGATTAGTGTGCCATCATGAATATTTTAAATTTAATTTGATCATTTTGTGAAATTTCTAAGTTAATGATAGTTTTGATTATTTTAATAATTTTAGCTACTCTTAATTATTTTTATTTGTTATTTTGAATTTTTGAAACAAAACAATTGTTAAATGACCAACAAGTCCCACTTAGGAAAAACTATGTATGGGACATGGTTTCTCCTTTCTGATGTGCTCTCCCTTTCCCTCTATTTATCTCTCTTCCTCTCTTTCTCTCACTCACTCTCCCTCTCGTTCTCTCACTCTCTCCCTCTGTCTTTCTTTCTCTCTCAATTTCTCTCTAAAATTTTTGAATCAAAATTCAAACTCAAGCTTTGGATAAGTGGATTAGAGGCTCGGAAACGTGATTGAGTAACCAAGAACACGATTTAAAGCTTAATCAGAGGTTAGTTTTCAAATTTTCAAAACTTTTTCAATTTTTCAAATTTCTTGGTATTTTAAAATTTAAGCTTTCCTAAGCTTAGAAAACCTTTAATCTAAGTTAGAGAAACTTAGAATGACTAGAATCTAAGCTTTGTTTGATCAAAAATGAATTTAAATCAAGATTTTTTATTTTTCTCTATTTTTCTCCATTTTTGGGATTTTTCAAAATTTTTGTGTAAAACTTGTTTTAATACATTAAAAAGTAATCTACTATGTTTTTCTATCAACTATGATCATTATCCATGCTTGGAATTTAAGAAAACAGGTTGAAATTGAAGATTTGGGCTTGGAGAAGCCGAAACCCATGCTTGAAAATTTTTAAAATTTTTCAGTTTAGTAAGCCGGATTCATGAGTTCAATAGGTCAGATTCATACAACCGGCAGGCTAAACTTGAAAATGTTCAGCCGGCCAGACTTGGTTTTTTGGCACCGAACTACACAGTTTGCCTTGCCGAACCAAGGTGACCGGCGGGCCGATCGGGCATGTAAAATTCTGTTATTTTTTACATGTTTTCACCGTTTTGATCCCTGATTTAGATTTTAATGATACAATATGATTTTACAAACTTAAATGGCATACTAGGACACCATGAGGTAGTTTAGTAACATAGGGTATCTCGAGCTAGATACTGATAGACTTAGTTATTGTACGTTTAAGGTTGTTCGTGGTTCCACAGAGCTAACGTGTAGCTGACCTGGACTATGGTGTGAGACACCGACATGAGTATTGAGGTAGTAATTCTCCTCTTTCTTGGTAACCTAGTTTTCAAAGGATTTTGGCCTCAAAAAGAATTTTTAACAAAAATGTTTTCAATGATTGGTTGACAAAGGTTTTTATTAACTGATTTCATAAGCAGTAAAATTGAGGTAGTTTTCATAGCAAACCTCATAATGAATGTAAATGACTATATTTGGTAATAAGAGATTTCAATAATTATAGAAAGATATGTGTATATATATTTTAAGGCATGATGCCATGTGAGAGATCAGGTCGTGTAGTATGCAACCTTGGGTGCAGGTCTCAAAACCCAACTAGGCCACTTCAATGGTGATATAAATATAGTTTGCCTAGAAAAGAATATAAAGGTACTTTCTAGATAGACTATTTTTAAAGGATATATTTACATGATTTTATTTCTTTAACTCTATTTTCTGTTGTTTGTTTTGAAAGGTAAAATCGTTTTTCAATTAAATATCTGTTTATAAAATATAGTCATACTGAGCCTTTCACTCACCCGTATTTGTTTTAAAATCTTTCCCCTCTCTAGGTGGATTCCAGCTTAGAATCGGAGAAGAGTCCGTTGACCGGACTTGCTACTAGTAGAAGACTTGGGTAGGTTGTAGTACAAATAATTCAAGGCATGTATAACTTTAACTTTCTCTTCTACTTTGGACTATAGTTGTAATTTAATATTGTCAGTACCATGTGTGTGTATAAGTTGTGGGTCAGTGAGACCCATTCTCGTTTCCTTTTATTTCTTTATTATTTACTTATTGTTTACTTTGTTATCCATATCTGTTTAATCATTAAAAATGCTTGTTTTAAAAAGGTTTTAAATTATCACATTTTTTATAACTAATTAACTTAATTAACCTACTAAGTCATCTCTCGTATTCCGAGGCATAACATGTGAACCACTTGACTTTTTGACATATTATAGTTTGTTGGCTTATTAGTCTATTTTGTCGCCTCCCTGTTGGATAATCTTTCTTGGAATAACAAAATATAACTGGTTTTCTCTAATGCTACCCATGAATGTCATACAATTGAGCATAATATTATTGTAATAACCGTAAATTTAACTTTGATCAATTATGTTAATTTTGGATTAATTACTATGCCAATCCTTATATTAAATGCCATTAGCATCAACTAATTTGTATTGGCTTGTTTTAGTTTTAAAACTATTTAAGAACAGGTCATTAATTTGATCTTTAAAGTTTTTAACTAGTTTTAAGTTATTTATGTTTTGTGACTGCATTTTCTTTTAATTACCTTACTGTTTTAAGTTATTTATGTTTTGTGACCGCATTTTCTTTTAATTACCTTATTGCCACTGGCAGATTCTCCTCAGCCTTCCATGTGAAACGTCACTATCCTAGCCTTGCTCAGCTGAATTTTTTACCCCAATAAATCCAAAATGGCAGCCCACTTTTTAGACAAAGTCACATGCCTTTCCTTTTCTTTCTTAAGAAACCAACACAGCACACTAGTCTACATCGGGCTTATTTTTCTTTGTCCCTCTTCCTTTCCTCCATGCCCAACAAAATGCTTAAATTTCAAAAACTCTCGCTCACACAAAGAAAATCAGAACAACTTCTCTCGTTGGTTTCAAGCTGCTAGTAACCCAAGGTCAAGTTTTGAAGAAGCTTAATTAATATCGATTTTTCAAGAGATTCAGGTTAGTATTTCAAGAACCAAAACCTACAAATTTCTTGCTCCTTGTGATCTGAATTTTCGTTTCATTTTGGACTTTGAATATGAGGTCCTTTTGAGAATGCATGTTTATATTAATGTGAGTTTTGCATATTTGAAGCATATAGGTTGAGATATATGAATTGTTGAGAAGCTTGTGCATTGAGAATATTGTTTATGATCAAGACATGATTAATCCATGATATTGATCAATGCATGTCAAAGCTTTAAGTGATTTCATGCTTTAAACTCGAACTAGGTCATGTTTTATGTTTATGTTTCAAAGGTTTTAATCAATGATATGAGATTATGATTTTGAGGATACAATTTGCGAAAAAAGAGTTTTTATTGTTTGTATCTGTTATTCTTCAAGCTCCGTAGAATTTGTACTGATACATGCTTTGTGAATTGGTTTGAATGTAGGAAAATTGAGTTTGAATCGATTGAAACTCGGCTAGGAAAACTAGGATTTCTAGTTCTCCCGACAACCCCGCCTGCCAGTAGCGCGGGAAAAAGGCTTTATGCCTGATTTATTGGCTGACCGGACCGTGGGACTGGTAGGCTGGCATGTTTCGTGATTTTAAAACGTACTTTTTATTTTATTTTATTTTTGTTCAATTCTAGATCATTTTTAAACTACTTCTATGACCAGAACAATGTTGAATTTAGTTTTAAAACATGTTAAATTTTTTGTATAATTTATGATATTTTTCATATAATTTTTCTATTTATTGCAAACTAATGAACTAGCTAGTTTACATAATTATTTGTCCGATGTGAATTCTGTTAAATTAAATAACTTCTAATATTAATAAATGACGTTAAAGGTCTTAGAACGTATTGGAGCTTACGTTTGGATTTGTACTGCTTTGGCGAGCTTAGCGGTGACAGGGACTGCAATGGTTTGAATGTTTGATATCCCTTCTTTGATAGCCATGGCTTGACCGTTTTGGCCTTAAACTTACTTAATTGATTTTTAAGAAATTATTTGAGACTATTTTTTAGGACAGCTGAAAATGAGATTTTTCTCAAGAGTTATCGAAATGGATTTAAATCAAAATTAATCATTCCAAGTGAAAAATTTGAATAGAGATTTGAAACACCCTCCGGACAATTGAGTTTTTCAAAGCTTGGTGCCTTTAGCAATCGGCATGTGCAGAGGGCCTGTACGGGAAACCAGGCGGTGATTCTAGCCCTTGCAAAGAGTGTATTATTTATTATTTTCGAAAAATAGTATGATGTGGTTCCGTAAGCGATTCATCATCTTGATTACCTTTTTATTGTCTCTTAAATTATTCTTTAATGTTGTTGGTTAATTGAATCTTACAGAGCCTTCTGCTCACTATCTTTTTATTTTCTATGTTTCTGCTTAACCCCACGTCCAGGAGGTTATAAGAACACTACAGAGTAAGCGTTGAGTGCGGTAGCAGTTCTGGAGTCCATGAGTTGATAGAGCTAATTTTAGTTTCGGTATAGTTATATTTCTCGGATGGCATGCAATACTTCTCTTTCATGCAAAACTATTATTTCATGCAAAGTTATCAAGTTCCCTTTGGACCGTGGTTTGGATATTTGTAATCCTTCTTACTACTATAATTATATATGCATGAGCTGTGGGGTCAACCTGGACGATGCCAAGGCGGTAGTTTGTTTTCACCATATTTATGTCACTCAAAATTTTCTTTAGAAATTTATGCATTACGTTGTTTAAGATTATTTGATGGCTTAGCAAAACGTTTTAAGACCTTAAATAAGTAAACTTAGAACCATTTTTCAAAAACAAAGGTTTAAATTGCAAAGTCTCATTAACTTTTATTTCACTACAAGAAAAACTACATTTAACGACATATTATTTACAACATATAGTTTTTGAATGTCGTTGAAAAGTACATACAACGACATCTCTAACAAACATATCGTTAATAACATTTGAAACAATAATTAACGACATCTATATAGATGCCGTATAAAATGTCTCCTTTTAATAACAATAGTTTAGTGTCGTTAAATTATTTAACGACATTTAACGACATATTATTTACAACATATAGTTTTTGAATGTCGTTGAAAAGTACATACAACGACATCTCTAACAAACATATCGTTAATAACATTTGAAACAATAATTAACGACATTTATATAGATGCCGTATGAAATGTCTCCTTTTAATAACAATAGTTTAGTGTCATTAAATTATTTAACGACAAGTAGGAAATGTCGTCAAAGCCTTGGAGATTCTACGACACCCCCTTATAGACGACATCTTGACTAATATCATCTATAAGGGGTGTCGTAGAATCTCCAAGGCTTTGATGACATCTCCTACTTGTCGTTAAATAATTTAACAACACTAAACTATTGTCGTTAAAAGGAGACCTTTAATACGACATCTATATAGATATCGTTAATTATTATTTCAAATATCGTTAATAACATCTTTGTTAGAGATGTTGTTGTATGTACTTTTCAATGACATTTAAAAACTACATGTCGTAAATAATATGTCATTAAATATAATTTTTTTTGCAGTGAATGTAAATGATAATATAGTTATTAATTTCTAGAGTTAGATTATTTTTAAAATTCAAGGGCCAGTTATCATTCCCGGTTTTGGGAAGTGAAATTATAGATTAGCACCAATTACCTACTATAATGCTTTTCCCTTTCAACAAGGATGGTTGGCAGTTTTTGATGGAAAATGTTGGTAGAGTGGTGCAGCAAAAGTACTATGAAGATTTATCTAATGGTTAGATATTACTATAAACTAATATGAATTACACTTTATATATCTCAAAATAACTGGTCTTCTATGTTATTCTTACTCGAATAGAATGTTGTGTTTGAGAACAAAGTTTTTTTTTTCTTTTTTTTTTTAAATCTATCAACCCAGTATCTCCTTCCAACCAATCATGTTTTATGAAGCTAGTGATTACTAAAGGGTCAAAAATATACTCTAAGGCAGTCTATGAATAAACGAGACCGCAAAACACTTACTTATAGAATAGGTAGGAGAAGTAAGAAGTCTATTAACAAACCAGAAGATTTTTTTCTCTTATTTTTTTCTTAAAAACTTAGCTAGACTATGCTTGTCCATAAAAATTCGGCTACGCCTATAACTTCACCTAGTGAAATTTGACAAATAAAAAATGGAGATAATAATTATCAGCATCATCTAGTATAATTTCAATTTAGTTCAAATCATACAGAAATCATATTTTAATTAAATATTATCACTCTGACAACCACCTAATTAAAATACTTGATGTTGTTATCCAAATAAAATCCTCTTTAGTATTATCAAAATGTAATTAAACTGGATTCCTCACGATCCACAATAGGATAATGATCACTATTTAATATTTGATTTATTATTGAATATTTAATGTTAGTTGCATGTGAAATATTTATTTTAATTGTTAAAATAATTACTATGCAATAATTATTTGTTTTAATTGTAAAATAAATAATTATGATATGTTTTGAAAAATATTTGTAATAAACATTATAATAAATAGTAAATTTTTAATTCAAATTAATCTTGGATATATAAATGTTAGATTGTGAATGAAGAACATGCACTGTATAGTTAAAAGATGACACGTGGCCAAGGCCCTTAGAGACTGGGGTACACCATGTTATTGTTGGAATTGGTGCTTTTAAAGCATAGTGTAAACTTCTATTTAGATATTATGAGATTTAAAGTATTACATATTAATCAAGAAAATTCTTTTTATTCTCCTCCTTTATGCATAAGTTGATGTACATATGTGTATGCCAATATCATTTAAGTTTCCAATGCTTCCATAATCATGTATGTAAAGTATTTATAATGTAGAAGATATAATTATATTATACTTAGGATAAATTTGGCTTAAAATCGATACATAGAGTTGGACACTTTGTCTTTGTGGATTTTTGAGAATGGAATTATACTGATTCACTTATTTTCTAAACAAAAGATTAGAGATAATTAGCAAAGAAGGAGGCAATCACTTCCTGTAATGAAGGAGTTGATACATGTTGACCAACCAAAGCTAAAAATAGAGAACTCCTAATCAAGGAATTAAATAGAATAATAATTATATCCCTTTCTTGTAGGAAACAAATCAAACTAATTTATAACAGCAAATTCCTAGAAACTAGGATACAAATCATGAATTTTAACACTCCCCCTTAAGCTAGGTAATAGATGTTGAGTAAACCTATCGTAGATTTAAGATCCATGAACATCTTCTTTGGTACAACCTTAGTTGGGATGCCTACAATTTATTAAGTAGTTGGGATATACAGAAGCGATATTAGATAGGTCTCTAACTTCTCTTTGAAAAAGTGTCTATCAATCTCTACGTACTTTGTCCTGTCATGATACATTGGGTTCTTTGCTACGTTGATGGCGGACTAATTACCACAGGACATTTTCATAGGTTCTGTTACTAGGATCCTTAGTTCACAAAGTACCTTTTTAACCATATTCTCTCACAAATGTTGTCTGCAAGAGCTTTGAATTCTCCTTTTGCACTAGTTCAAGATGCTACTGGTTGCTTCTTTCTTCATAAATTAACCAAATGTCTCCAGACATAAGTGCAGTATCCTGAGGCTACTTGTTTGTTGATTATAGATCCAGCCTAATTTGCATAAGTGAAAATTTTGATCTCCTTGTTCACTGTTTTTTTGAAGAACAATCCTTGACCCAGTGTCATCTTCAAGTATCTTAGAATCCTATATATAGCTTCCATGTGCTCTTCTATCAGACTATTAATTAATTGACTCACTACACTCACAACAAAGCTAATATTGAGTCTAGTGTGTGCATGATAAATGAGTTTCCCAATCAATTTTTGATACCTCCCTTTGTCAATAGTGCATTATCATCCTTACTTCCTAGTTTTATTGTACACTCCATAGGAGTGTCAGCTAACTTGAATCCAACCATTCCTATCATTTTCAAGAGGTCTAACACATACTACCATTGAGAAACTAAAAAGCTTTTTCTAGACTGTGCTATTTCTATGACAAGAAAATACTCAAGATTGCCTAAATCTTTGACATGAAATTCTTTGGCTGAGAAACTCATGAGCTTGAGTATCTCTTCATACTGATTTCTAGTTAGAATGATGTCACCAACCTACATGAAAAGTATTGGCTTTTTTCCTAAAGATGAATTGTTGACAGACATAGCTTGGTCGGTTTGACACTGATCATACCTGAACTTTTTAATGGCCTTAGTAAATTTGTTAAACCATGATCCTAGTGATTGCTTAAGCCATTATAGAGATTACTTGCATTTTCAAACCTTGTTGACGGTGGCTAGAGTATAAAGTTAGGAGGTTTTTCCATGTAGACTTTTTCTTCTAGATCTCCATTGAGGAAAACATTTTTCACATCTAGCTAGTAGAGTGGCCAATCTAGATTAGAAGCTAGTAAGAGCAATACTCAAACTACATTGAGCTTAACTACAAGGGCAAAGATCTCTTAGTAATTGATCTTGTAAGATTGAGTGAATCCCTTAGCTACAAGTCGTGCGTTGAATATGTTGACACTGCCACTTGCATTATGTTTTATAATGAAGATCCACTTGCAACCAATAGGACATTTCCTTAATGGCAACTCAGATATCACCTAAGTTCCATTCTATCTTTTCCAGAGCATGAATTTCTTCCCAAATGGCTACCTTCCATTCTGCCACACACTGAGAGATTCATGTATTGATCTTGGAACATGTATCTTGTCAAGGTTGCTAATATATGCATGATGACTAAGTGACAATCCTCCTTAAGAGATAAAATTATAAATGGTATGATTAGTGCAAGACCTTATTCCTTTTCAAAAGGTGATGGCTCTATCATGGTTGTTATCAGGAAGATTGTTAGGAGCAGGACTGGGACTAATGTTACCCGGTGAATTTTGGTGTTCTAGAATCGGGTTGAATTCATGGCCTTGATCAGGTGGCTATGGTTCTTTCTCTTCTTTAGTCTTGTTTCTCCTAAAATAGACACGTAACTCATTTAATGCCAGAGGTTGTGTGGGAATGAGACGTTGAAGTGTTTAGAGTTTTGTTTGAGACTCGTGTTCAAATTGGATGATAAGGATTAGACTCTAACTCTTATTTGCTTGAGGTAGCTATGATGACTTGGTCAAAGATGGATTATGGATACGGAATGAATCTAAGGTATCAATATCCCAAAGCTGATATTCTTGAGTGAAGTTCTCCTCCTAAATATTAGTTTTGGGAAAATACAGTTATTGCTCAAAGAAGATGACATCCATGGAATTGTAGAATCTTCATGTGATAGAAGAGTAACATTTATACCTATTTTTATTTGAGGAGTATCTAGAAAAAAGACATTTGAGTGCTTTAGGATGAAGTTTACTCTGATGTTTGGCATGTATGTGGACAAGCACATAATAACCAAAGACTTTCATAGGAAGAGTGGACTTGACGTGAGTGTTAGGAAATGAGTGAAGGAGGACTTGGTAAGATGTTTGGGAATTCAAGACTCGAGAAGGTATCCTGTTTATTAGATAAGCAACTCTTAAGGCTTCCTCAACCTAGAAAAATTTAGGAACAACAAGTATGGTGAACATGAGTGACTAGAAAACTTCAAGAAGGTGTCTTTTTTTTTTTTTTTTTGCCCTGTAACCTAATTTTTTTAGGGTGTGTTGACACAAAAACTCTGATGGACAATGGCCTGACACTTAAAATAATTGCTAGAAAGGTCTTAAAATATTCCTTTGCATTATCGATTTTCAATACTTGTATTTTTGTTTGGAATTATGTTTGAACCATAGTGTTGAATTTCCTAAAAATATAACCAACTTTTGATTTTTTTTCCTAAGAAATAGCCACGTGATCCTAGTGTGATAATCTACAAATCAAATGAAGCACTTAGTGCTAGTAACATCAGTTCCAGTAACATCTTTTCTTCTAGATGGCCCCTGCACATCACTATGAATCATTGAAAAAGAATGAGATGCCTTGTAACATTGATTTCGATAAGAATTACAAACATGCTTTGAAATTTGAAACACCTTAAATTGAAATTTTTTTGAATTTTTATACATGAATAAAGATGGAAACAATTTTTGGAGGTACATAAAATTAGGATGGCCTAAACGATAGCGCCATAATACGATTACACTATCCTTGTTGGAATTTTCAAAACAAACAGAACTTTTATTAGGCAAACCCTTGGAATTAATATATACTGTATTATGAGTTTATCTTCTAGGAGATTCACCAACTCTGTAAGGGTAAAGTCATGAGCACACCTTACCACTACCAACATTACTAGAAACTTGAGATTACACAACCCTTATTTAATGACGTCTTTTCAAAACTCGTCGTGGTAAGGAGAGGCAAAAACACAAAGAGAACGCCTAAAAATACAAAAACCATTGTGGTAGTGATATAGGACCATTCATGATAGTTTTTAATAAAAATTACCATGATAGGTGTAATTTTACACGACTATTTTTGCTAAAACCCATATAAAAACTATCATGTAAGGTTAACTTTTTGCAACGGTTTTTAGAAAAAATCATCATGAAAGGTTTCGCATGTTTGAAATTGTTAGTACCCTACCCAAATTTAATCTCGCGCCGACACCATGGCCTTTGCTATTTATTCAAAATTTCTCTAACTCAAACCCATTAACTCTCAAACCCCTTTCTCTCTGTAACTCCTCCCCCCATGACCCAGCCATCGACGAACCCAGTACCCATGGCATTCCACTGTCTTTGACATTCCTTTGTCACTCTTTCCATGACCCCGCCATCGTTTGACCTAACCCCCAACAAACCTGATGCCGTTTGCCACTGTTCATCTTCATCCCTCGACATTGTACCGACTCCACCATCATTTGACTCATTCATTGATGTTCCACCAACTCCACCACCGTTGGTAAATTTCAAACCCTTAGTTTTAGTTTTAGTGTTATTGTTATTGTTACTTCTAAACTTAGTATTATTTGCTTTAGTTTTAGTTTTAATATTAGTTATATTAATTTGTTATTTGCATTTAGTATGTGTTACTTGTATTTGGTGTTTGAAAGAACTTTGAACAACATTTAGCATTTTGGTGTGAGAATTGGTTACTTTCTATGTGTTTGTGATGCCTAAGTACTATTGTGATGCCCACTACATGTTTGATGAAAAGCTTCTATGACTATGTGTTTGTGTTTGTGTTTTAGTTAATTAATTTTATTTTCATTATTTTTGTTAATTCTATTTATTTTTGTTTTTCTTTCTTTACCTTAAACATGTCAGCATGCGTGGACTTAGACACCAAGAATCCATTAACTCTTGTACAAGCATGAAAAGAATACATGACTTTACAATGTAAATATATATATATATATATATATGATTTTGTAAAAATTTTATAGTTCAATGTAATTATGTGATTATGAACTCAAGGCATTGTATAAATGGCAAAAATACGAGACTATTCATCCTGTGGAAAACTAGAAATTTTGGTTTTTTTTAGCTTTAGACTAACTTTTTTAGTGAAAACTATCGTGAAATAAGAGCTTTACACAACGGTTTTTAATGAAAACTATCGTGAAATAAGAGCTTTACACAACGGTTTTCATAAAAACCATCGTGTAAAGCATAGCTTACATGACCATTTTCCTAAAAACCATCGTGTAAGCTTAGCATTTCATGATGGTTTTTAGTGAAAACCATCATGGTAGCCTTGTTCTATGATCCTAGAACCTCATCAAAATAAGGATTCCATGGCGGTAAAAGACCGTTGTGAAAAGTCTCGTTGGTACCTCGACAGACGAATACACGACAGTTTTTTAGCTATTGTGAAAACATACCATGACAGTTTTAAACCATCATGTAATCTACAGTTTCTACTAGTGCAATCATCTTCTTTGAATCCAAATCCTAAAATTCACAACAATTCTAGAAAAATTTAGTAATGTAGCTATGTTCTTGTATGACTTTGCTAACTGAAAAAAGATTATGGTCCAAATTGGGAACATGAAGAATCGAGTTTAGTATTAGGTCCTCTAAAATGATAATAGAACCTATTCCAGCCACTTTAGAGAGAGAACCATCAACAAGTTTCATTGTAAGATTGTTTTGGCTTAGGCTATAATTGTGTATGAAAGTTTCATCTCTTGTCATGTGATCGGACGCACTCGATTCTACAAATCCATGGACCTATTTTTCTGAAATTTACAATAAGAGCATTTAAGTAATTACCGTTGTGTGCTAAGTCACTCGTTCTAACGGTATTGTTGGTAGGATTTTGTTATGAGAACATCTTTTACAAGACCTCAAGCTGTTCCTTGCTAAATGGATTGGATTCCGTGGGTGTAGGTCCTTCATCAATAGCAACATGGTTTCCTCAGCTTTCTTTATAAGGAGCTAGTCTCAAGGACTTCAAATCTGTAGGTCTGCCATGTATTTTCTAGCAAGTCTCATGGGTATGAACTGGCTTTTGGTAGTGATCGCACCATGGTCTCCCCTTTCTTTGTCGATTGTTGATTGTTATTGTTAGGGTGTTGGATTCCTCGAGTAGCTAGAGTGGAATTTTTGATGACTAGAATAATAGGTGTATCCCTTAGTATCACTTTCTTTCTGCTCTCTTCTTGGCAAACCTCAAAACAAACTTCTTAAATGCTTGGCAAAAGATTTTGTCCTAACACCCGTCCTCGAACCTCATCCAAATTCTAGTTGAGTTCCATCAAGAATTTAAATATTCTTTTCTTTTTGACAATTTCTTTGAATTTTTTTGCATCATTAGTGTAGCCCCATTGATGTTCTTCAAACACATCTAATTGTTGCCAATAGTGGGAAAAAAAGTTATAGTATCAAGTAACAAAAAATGCCCCTAACAGAGATCATGAAGAGTGGTTTCGATTTCAAAAATCTCTAAAGTATTTTCTTTGCTCAATAGAACTCTTTTATTGTGTCCCAGAATTCATGAGTCAATAAGAAATTCTCGTCAATTTTATTAGTCATTGAATTGACTAACCAAGATATGAGGATAAGGGATAGAATTGTTCCATGATAAGTTAACAGCATAAATATGCCAATAAAGACCTCACCTGAGGTGTATTCATTTTGGTCTGCATCATTAGGATTCTTATTCTCTCACCTTTATAGAAAAAGGAGCATAGCTAAGGAGAATTTGTAGGAGAATCAAAGAAAAGAGAGTTCATAGGTGTGAACACTGTTAGACATAGTGCCCTAAGGAGTAAAATGTTATAATATATTTTTGGAGACATTTTATTAATAAAGAGTTTATTTATTATTCATACACCAAATATTGTAATCTTTACGTTCATATACGTTGAATGTATGATAAGCAGACAAAAGTCTAAGACTATTAGTTTAAGCCTCCAAGAATCGTACATATGATAGATAGATTATGCGGAAAACATGAATCTTAAATGTGATGGTCTAAATCATAAGATCCACGATCAAGGGAATGAAGTTGGGCGCTTTATTCATGCTAAGATTGTTATGTTCTCACCAAAGGGTGACATCTTGACTTAATGATAGTACACATATCGGTACGTTGGAGACATGACTCATGATTAGCAAAGACTCATTATTCATAGATATGGAATCCATAGCTCTTTTTGTAGAGTTAATGATATTCTCTTATATGTGTTATCCTGTAATTGGAAGTCTAGAGCGCTTAACCATTTAGATATATAGATGTAACCGACTCGTGTACTATCTATGGATAGTAAGTATTCCAATGGTATGATAATGGAATGTAAGATAAAAATAATCACAAAGGTAAAATGGAATTTATCATTAAGCTAATTCTGAATATCCTATGAGGATGTAACACATTATGATATGTCATGAACGATTAGCTTATTTAAAGCTTTGTAATTTTATCTAGTTTAAAAGTGTAGCTTTAAGCTTATAGTAGAATAGCCTTAGAGTTGATGATTATAAAATGTGTATCTAGGATACTGTATTTCATAATTATAAGAGCTTGAACTATATATGTCCATCGGGTCTTCTGTGCTAGCTCATAATAAATCCTGTAACGATGCGGCGTGTTTTTTCTACACATTATTGACTTATGTTAAATTATTAGATTGATTGAAATTCGATAAGATCGGATTTAATAATTCATGTTAGTTTATCGATTGAGTTAATTTTATAAATTAATTCAAAATAGACATGTTGAATTATTTGGATAATATTTTATTTTCTATGAGATTATCCAGATATGATTGTTTTGATCTAGAAAAATTTTTATTAGTTTATTTAAATTAAAATTGAGGCTCTATCTAAGAATCTCAGGTGGATAAGAAGATATTATCGTAGATTTAGATTATCGTAAGTTCGATAGGCCGATGCATTCTTTCGGCCTGCCAATTAAGTAAATTTCGCAGGCTGATCTCCTAGTTTAGCTTACCGATCGTGCGATCATCTATATACATATTTTTGACATGTTTTTCATCAGAAGTTGATCTAAATTCAAATTTTAAGGCCTAATCTGATAAGATTTAACCCCTAGATTTAACCACTATAAATAGGTGGTGAGTTTTCTCAATTATTTAGATAAGTTAAGTAGCATAGAGTGGTACTCTAGTTTGAGAAACTCTAAAACTCCCTGCGAACTATTGTTCAACATCAAGAACCTTAGTTCTAAGTCTTTTCAAGTGGTTGGAAGGAGAGTCACTAGAGGAAAAGTTATACGTGTGTGACCACTCACGCTCCAATCGTGGACATAGAATAGCAAAGAAGACCAGTTAGTTGATGCTCTTTTGGAACATTCTTTTCTATATGGATTCGAGCACACTTTGATATATAAACGAGGTTAGGAAGATTTGTCATTAATTTATGTATTTGGCAAGTCAAACTTGTGTTTTGGAAAAGACTTTGATTGAAATTTTTTAAAAATTCTGCTACGTTATCATTTTCCCCCAATTGGCATTAGAGCCAGTGTTTTTACATTGATTTTTGGGTTTTTGATCATTCAATATATATGAATTATGTGATGTTATTCTCTCTTATGCTTGAATTTAATATTTTTAGAGAGTTGGCACTCTAGCGTTTTTATATAATTAAATATTGTCATAAGATTATATGGTGAATGTTTATTTATTAATTATGGTTGATTAAATTATTTATTAATTAATAATTTGTGGTGTTTATGGTTCCTTAAAGGTTAGAATGTGTATTTAAGTTTTTCTTGTGATTAGATAGCGGTGTATGATTACCGTCTAGGATTTATTACTTGAATTTTAAATTTGTAAAATTTTGTAATTAAATAATCATTCCAATTGAAGACAAATCTCGAAGATGAAGATGATAGGAGTTCCATTTTGTTCGTGTTTATAAATTTTTATGTCTTTGAATTATTGAAAATAAAATTAAAAAATTGCTTAAAATTATTTTCTCTGGAAAAACGCTTCTTTAGCTCAGTTGACATATCGATGGTCGTAGACTGACAGGCCGAACATTTGATTCGACAGGCTGGCAATGGGGTAGATTTTTTAGCTCTGATGGTAGGCATTTGGTAGGTTGATGATCAAGTTCGGCAGGTTGGTAGAGAGCAAAACTTTTTTAAAAAAAAGGTGCATTTTTTGGTGTAGTTTTTTATTTTATTTTTGAGACAATTTTGAAAAACATGAAATTTTTTGATGACTAGAAAAATAAAACATTTGATCTTTGAGGGATTGAAGAACTGAAGATGGATGCCAAATGAAGAAGGATACAACTTGAAGATACAAGATGAAGAATCAATAATATATTTCAATTAATCTTTTGTAATCTTTATTTTCTTTTCTCTAGGATGGAACTATGATATTACGGCTATTTATTTATTATTTTGCTTGTGGATTTGTATGTTGCTTTGATTGTCTGCATTATAATATGATATGCCATGTATGTTGATAACAAGCTATGTAGAATAGGGAGTGCCGCTTATTAAAAATTGTTCATGCTTGTTAACATAAAACCTTGACTTTTAAAATATTGAGTAGGAGAAGGTTTTCAAAAAGAGGACCTACGGCCTCCATCGTTGGTCTATAAATAACACATGATGGTTTCAACCCCTCAGAAGGGATTTCATTAAGTACCGAGTTAGATCTTCAAAGGGATAATTTATTTTAGCATGATTTATCGTTGTACACCCATAGGTAACTATTATAAATCATGGATAAAATAGTTAAAACGATGACTATACACTCAAGATTAATTTTATTATTAACCTCCTTTAGGAGCTCTGTTAATCAAATTAATGGCCAAAGAAAATGATTATTAATATATGCTAGATCAGATGGGTCTTGGATGGTATACATTAATCGAAGGGGATCCATGTTCCTAATTGAATTTAGCAAGTCTTCCCTAAGCAGCTTGTTAGATTTTGAGTTGAAAATTATCATTATAAGGTTGTGATATTTTTAAGGTTTTGACACATAAACAAAATTGAATGTTTACTTGTTTGTGTTATCTTACTATACTATTATGGAATGCTTGCTTATATTTGGTATATGAATTTCTATTATAGAATAAAATGTCTAAAAATGCATTATCTTTGATACTCGATAAAAACATGTTGACTGGTGAGAATTACAATGATTGGAAGAATATTGTCCTTTCCTTTGAGAAACTAAAATATATGCTGATAGCATTGTGTCCTCACGAACCTAACAGGGATTCCACTCATGAGCAAATCCATGCGTATGATCGCTGAAAAGATGCTAATGATCAGGCCTGTTCTTATGTGGTTAGTATGAATAAGGTGCTGTAGGCTTAACATGAAGATTATGAGACTGCAAAGTAGATCTTGGATAATCTTGAATACATGTTTGGAGGCCAAGCCTTAACAAAATAGTAAGGGGTTTTGTCAAAATCTTTTGAACTGTAAGCAAAGACTAGGGACTCCTGTGGAGGAGCATATGATGTTAATCATGGGTTAACTTGCTAAGGCTCAAACCCATGAAGCTAATATCGATGCTGAGTCACAGATAACTATGGTCTTTGAGACTGTATCAAAGGAATTCATCCTGTTTAGAGCTTTACATAATTTGAGCAACAGACAGGATGTGACCTTGATTTAGTTGATGAAGTAGTTACAGGAATTTGAACATTTGATCAGGGAAACTTTATGGTGGTAAGGCTAACTTGGCAGCTACATCTATTTCCAATCCTAACCACCCAAGAAATGGAAAGAAGTAGAGGGTTAAGAATGGGAAATCTTCTATTCAAGAAAATGGCAAGAATAAGAAGAAGAAAAAGAAGAACTCGAAGAAGCTGAAATACTTTTTCTATGGGAAAGTTGGGTACATCAAGAAGAATTACAAAGGCTTCTTTCTCGAGGAGGTACGTGTGAACTTCTGGTTATTGAAACTTGTTTTGTTGAGGAATCAAGTGACACTTGCATAGATTATGGAGCAACTAATCATGTTTATGTTTCTCTTGAGGGGATCAAAGAAACAAGAAGTCTGCCGCATGAGGACTTCACGTTATGGATGGGCGATAGATCCTTGGTGTTAGTTGAAGCATTGGGAGACATCCATCTTTGTTTTGATAATTATAGGATTTTAGATTTGAAAGATAGTTTTTATGACTGAAAAGGAATTTCATATCTGTAGCTTGTTTATTTAAAGACTCTTATTTGGTTTCTTTTAATAATAAAGTGGTGATTCGTAAAAAAAAAATCTTTTATCTGTGATGGATGGATGCAAAACAATCTATATTTTATCAAACCTAAGATGGACATACTGCTTAATACTGAGGTTAATGATAATAACTCTAAAAGACTTAAGACTTTTCACTTTAATAAGACTTATCTTTGGCATTTACGATTAGGTTATATTAGCCTAAAAAAAATTCAAAGGTTGGTAAGGGATGGACCTTTAAGTCACTTAAAAGTGGAATCTATACCACAATGTGAATCTTATTTGGAGGGCAAAATGACCAAAAGATCGTTTAGGTGTAAGGGCAATAGGGCCAAAGGGGTTCAAGAACTTGTGCATGGTGATGTTTATAGTCCCATGAACATCATGGCACATGGAGGGTATGAGTTCCTTGTCACTTTATTAATGATTACTTAAGATATGGGTATGCCTAACTAATGCCTTAGAAAAGCAAAATTTTTGATAAGTTCAAGGAGTTTTAGGCTGAAGCAAAAAAGCAATTAAGTAAACCCATAATGACACTTCGATCTGATCAAGGTGATGAATACCTCTTTGATGAGTTCTTAGGACACTTATTAGAGAATAGGATTTTATCCCATTTTACTATGCCGAGCACTCTATAGTAGAATGGCATAGCTGAGAGAATGAATAAGACTTTGTTGGACATGGTTAGGCCTATGATGAGTTACTCGATATTACCTCTATCCTTTTGAGGATATCCACTACAAACCACATCTTATCTTTTGAATAATATGCCTTCAAAATTGGTTCCTAAAACTCCTCACGAGTTATGGCGGGTAGGAAGATATCCTTAAATCATATTCACATATGGGGATGTCCAACTCATGTCTTGTATAAGAAAGCAAACAATTTGAAAGCACGTTTGGAAGGTTATGTGTTTGTAGGATATCTAAAAGGGATTAGAAGGGGTTATTTTTATAACCTAAAAGAAAATAAAGTTGTAGTTTCAACAAATACAACATTCCTTAAGGAAAGTTACATGAACGACTTTAGGCCTTGAAGTAAAGTAGTGCTTAAGGAGTTGGTGAGTGATTCGATTGCTCTATTGAAACCCATCCAATCAATGTTTAAAAACCGACCAAACGATAACCTAAGGGGCTTCGACGTAGTGGGAGGATTAGGCAAGAGGTATATGTTCAATAGTAAAGCCTACTTGACTGAACTGGTTAAACATGATAAGGATCCTTATACTTATGTAGAGGCTATGGAGGATGTTGATTTCAAGCTCTGGACAGAAGCTCTAAAAACTTAGATGAAATCTGTTGAGACTAATCGAGTCTGAGAACTTGTGGATCTTCCTAAAGGGGTAAAACCCATAGGGTGTAAATGGATCTATAAGAGAAAAAGAAGAGAAGATAGAAAATTCAAAACCTATAAGGCTAGACTGGTAGCTAAGGGATACATGTAAAAGAAAGGAATTGATTACAGGAAAACTTTTTCGCCTGTAGCCATGCTTAAGTCCATCAGCATTCTCTTATCCATAGCTATTGCTCTCAACTATAAGATTTGGCCAATGGATGTCAAGATAGCCTTTCTAAATGGCTATCTTGATAAGTCCATATATATGGTGCAGTTAGACGAGTTCAAGGCTAAGAGTCAAAAGGGTAAGGTCTGTAAGCTGCTAAAGTCAATTTATGGACTTAAGTAGGCTTCTTGTTCTTGGAACATAAGATTTGATCAAGTGATCAAGATTTATAGGTTCGAACGAAATGTGGACGAACCATGCCTTTGTAAACATATTAAGGACAAGAAGGTGGTTTTTCTACTACTCTATATAGATGACATTCTCCTAATTGGCAGTGACATTGGGGCATTGTAATCGATCAAATTATGGTTAACCAAATAGTTTGACATGAAGGGTGAAGCTAATTATGTTCTCGATATCTAGATTTTTCAAGATAGGAAGAACAAAATGATAGTTTTATCCCAATAGCCTACATAGATAAAACTCTTGAAAAGTTTAAAATACAGAATTCTAAGACAGGTGGGCAACCATCTAGGTTTGGAATTAGTCTTTCTAAGAAAGACTCACCAAAGTCTGATGAAGAAAAAGAATACATGAAGAAGTTGCTTTATGCTATAGTAGTGGGCAGTCTCATATATGCTACGCTTTGCACATGATCAGACATTTATTATGCGGTCGGGATAGTAAGTCGATTTCAGTTGGATCTAGGACCGAATCATGGGTTACATGCAAGCATATTTTCAAATACCTGAGAAGAATTCGTGGGTATATGCTTACATATTCAGGTAAGGATTTAACATATCTAGGATACGCTGACTCAGATTTCCAATCCTATTTAGATTTGAGAAGATCGACTTTGGGTTTTGTGTTTACTCTAGGTGGTAGTGCCATTGTTTGGAGAAGTGTCAAGCAAGATTACACTTTGGATTCAACAATAGAGGCCGAGTATGTGGCGACTAATGATTCTTCAAAAGAAGCAGTATGCCTTCGAAGTTCTTTGGGGATCTTGAGGCAATTCCTAGTATGGATAAGATAGTATTGCTATATTGTGATAGCACTACAGCAATAGCTAATGCTAAGGAACCAAGATTTCATAAGAAGAGTAGGCATATTCATTAGAAGTATCATGTGATAAAGGACTTTGTTGAGGGTGGGCATATTGCTATATGCAAAATCACATCTGAGGCCAATTTAGCTATTCCATTCATGAAGACACTAATAGCAACAGTTTTTGAGAGGCATCTGGAGGCTATGGGCATGGGAGATATGTCAAATTTACTCACTTATTGCAAGTAGTAGATTGTTAGACATAGTGCGCTAAGGAGTAAAATGTCGTAATATGCTTCAGGAAAAATTTTATCAATAAAGAGTTTATTTATTATTCATGTATCAAATGTTGTCCTCTTATGTTCATATTTGTTGAATGTATGATAAGCAACAAAGGTCTAAGACTGTTAGTCTAAGCCTTTAAGAATCATGTATAAGATGGATAGATTATGTGGAAGACATGAATCTTAATGGCGATAGTCTAAATCATAAGATCCACAATCAAGGAAATAAAGTTGGGCACTTTATTCATGTTAAGATTGTTATTTTGTCTATATCCCTAGCGGGAGATAGCTTGTCTTGGTCATCGTAGTGGGATTCCGCGAGTAGAAACATAAGTGCATTGTCATAGGTGATGATGTATTAGATCGGGATGTAAAAGTTGAATTTATTTGGCTAATAATCCATTTGTACAAATCAATTTACTTTAGACAATCATATATGATGTGTCTTAGTCCAGAATGACTAATGGGAATGTATTCTTGACTTATGTCTTTTGATATACCAAAAGGTGACATCCTGACTCAACGATGGTACACATACAGGTATGTTGGAGACATGACTCTTGATTCGCATAGACTCATTATTCATAGATATGGATTCCATAGCTTTTTTTTTCTAGAGTTAATGATATTCTATTATATGCGTTATCTTGTAATTGGAAGACTGGAGCACCCAACCATTTGAATACATAAGTGTAACCGAATGATGTACCATCTATAGATAGTAAGTATTCCAATGGTTTGACAATGAAACATAAAATAAAAATAAACAGGAAGGTAAAACAGAATTTATCCTTAAGCCAATTATGAATATCCTATGGGGATGTGACATATTACGATATGTTATGGACGGTTAGCTTATTTGAAGCTTCATTATTTTATATAGTTCAAAAGTGCAACTCTAAGATTTAAGTGGATTAGCATTAGAATTGATAATTATAAAATATATATATAGAATTTTGTATTTTATAATTATAGGAGCTTGAACTATGTATGCCCATCGGGTCCACTTTGCCAGCGCATAATAAATTCTGTAACGATACAACGTATTTTTCATACATATTGGTGACTTATGTTAAATTATTAGATTGGGTGAAATTTGATAAGATCAAATTTAATAATTCATATTAGTTTGTCGGTTGAATTAATTTTGTAAATTGATTCAAGATAAACATGTTGAATTTTTTGGATAATATTTTAATTTCTATGAGATTATCTAGATATGACTGTTTTGATTAGATAACTTTTTTATTGGGCTATTTGAATTAAAACTGAGGCTCTATCTAAGAATCTCAAAATGGAAATAAAATATTCTTGAGGATCTAGATTATTATAAGCTCCACAAGCTGATGCATTATTTCAACCTGCCAATGGAGTAAGTTCAGCAGGCCGATCTTCTTGTTTGACCTACTAAGCATGTGATAATCTGTATACCTATTTTTGACGCGTTTTTCATCAAAAGTTGAACCATATTTGAATTTTGGGGCCTAATCTAAAAAGGATTAAACCCAGATTCAACCACTGTAAATAGAGGATGAGTTTTCTCAATTATTTAGATTACTTAAGAAGCATAAAGCGAGTACTCTAGTTTGAAAAACTCTGAAACTCCCTAATAACTTTTGTTCAACATCAAGAACCATAATTCTAGATCTTCTTAGGTGGTTGGAAGGAGAGTCACTGGAGGAAGAGCTATAGGACATGTGACCACCCATACTTCAATCATGGATAGATAATTGAAAAGAAGGCCAATTAGTTAAGGCTCTTCTAAAACATTCTTCTCTGCATAGATTCGAGCACACTTTGGTACATAAATGAGGTTAGTAAGATCTGTCATTAATTTATGTATTTAGCATGTTAAACTTATGTCTTGGAAAATACTCTGATTTAAAATTTTTAAAAATTTCACTGTGAACTCGTTTTCCAACACATACGCTTGTCAATTCCAAGGAGTGGAGTGATAGCCTGGAATATTGAATGGTCGAGAAACTTGTGAAGGAACCTATAGATTATTCTTTTGAACTAGTGAGAATTGTTAGGTTTTATACTTTAATTTATATAATAATATGAGTTGAGTCCTTGTATTTTAAGAAAACTTTTTTAAAATCCAAACTCGTCATGTTTGTATTTTCTTTACCTACAATTTTTTTTTCTAGTGAACCTTTTAGCGACAACATAAACGTCAAATTATTTATACATGCCTTTATCAACAACATACGTGTTAGGATTATTACCCTGAGGAATGAATATTTTAGATCTATTTTTAAAATCTAAGATTAGTAAATATTAGTGCATTTATATATATATCAATAAGTTCTCTATTCACTTTCATATTGTTGATTGTATGTTAAGCAAACTAAAACCAACAAGAGTATTAACAATAGATCTTAGATTGCACATATATAGGGTTTACATACAAGAAGATATGATTGCAAGATTAATAATCTAAATATATAGTCCGTAATTTATGGAACAAAGAGAAAACTCTTTATTCTTGATAAGATTCTAATGGGCGTCTATATCCAATTGGAGAAAAGGCTTGTTTTATCTTAATTTTTAAAAGAAAAGTCAACCCCTAAGTCAACAAGATAGAAGTGAAATGCTCAAATCTCCTTTTTTTTTCTCTTGACATATTGAACGACTTTAATAATATAAGGAAAAAATGAGATGAAGTGTAACACCCGCCTAATTTAATCATACTGTTAATATATAATCAAGCTAGACAGCATCATATTCTATTGAAAACTAATATAATTATTTAAGAAAATAGTAGGCAAACTTAAACTTTTCAAAAACCTTGTAATTTACAAACATATATAGGTCTACACTCGCAAAAGATAGGTCGACGATCAATATTTATAACAATTTACATCCTAAAATGAAACATCACCCAAACCATACTTATAACAATCCCATAGTAATTACAAGTAGCAAAATATAACATTTAAACTAAAGTATGCCAATGTAAGGTTAGTAATGTCCAAATACGTAGAGTCACAAGAATGGTGAGCGCACTAGTCGACCCCTAAATTGACACTATTGAGATGTACCTTCATCTACATTACAAGAAAATATGAGTTATGCTCAGTAAGCATAAACTATGCAATTCAATGTAGGGGCATCATGTATGGAATCGTAAAATTTTTCATTGTACCTACCATATCATTAAAACATTTAATGCGCACATAGTTATGGACAACATGAGTTACCTGCCTAGGCTTATTATAAGCATTCATGCATACTAATGAACGTTTACCAAGCATTAGTGTCTTAGTCTATCCCATAAGGCACTATAGTCCCCCAATCTAAGGAAATACGAAATGATTCAAAAAATGGTCCCAAGCTACCCCATGAAACCAATTGAGTCCCAAGCTATCCCATGGAGCATAATTAAGGCCACTTGTAAGCTAATGACACTGTACACACATAAACAGTCTCCTTCTCATAGTACGATGATTTTCCTCAAAAGACTGTACAGGTGCCTTTGTTCCATGAATGTAAATGATATAGTAAATCATATACATTACAATAATAATTTTGTGCTGCAATTGAAATAAATTTCTACTTACCTTGTATCAAGACAAGTAGAAATTAGTGGAAAGCATCAGTGTCCTCGTTCAGCTAAATGTACTAGCAAGCCTAATATTAATCATACTTGGTACATAAGTAACATTCTATTCAGTGTTTGCAATTAGAAGCTATAAATAATAAATACATGCATAATTTAAAGCTTAAATTCTAAATGTCAATATAGTTAATATATTTAGTGTCTATGGACAGAACCTAAATTAAATCCAAGAAAAGGCCACATAGATCTATAGGATTCCACCATGCTTTCAACCAAGGCTAATACTTATACCTTTTAATAAAGCCATCCTTATTTATCATTTATGAAATGGACCGAGAAATTAATAATAATAATAATAATAATAATAATAGCTACAAATACTTGATGTAGCTTGATAGTAATTAATCCCTTAACAATCAATATTAACTTACATAGACTACGCTTGCAAGAACTAATGAACAAACACCCCAATAAAGCAAACTATACAAACCATGAAATATCACTTATTTACTTCTCAATGTAGCAAACTTATGTTAATTTCCATCCCTTTATTTGGCATATAACAATTTGCAACATTGTAGAGATATAGCTTCACTTTTGAATAATTAAATTTTATTGTATATCGATCCTTCCCTCCCCACATAATCTATATGCAAACCCACACACACATATAATTCAATTACAAAACAAAAGTAACCAAAAATAAATCTTACATACATATATATATAATTATGCATATAACCATGCGGAAAACACAATTGAAACGTGAATTAATATTACAGCTAAATAGAAATCCAATTATATATATATATATATATATGTACATAGAGAGACAAATGCTTAAAATGTGAATTAGCTGAGTACTAAAATATACTAGATAATAGATATATTAAGCTACTGATTTACAAATGATTTGCAACAAAGAAAATGAGAGTTCAAAAATCAATCTCACATATTTGGTTTCTTTCTTTGATATAACTTTAGATGGAATTGCAAAAGAGCATTAAATCAAAGAGAAAATTGCTATAAGGAGAAAGAGAGTAGAGGTTTAGAGGAAAAGAGAACAAAAAGCTTTGAAGTGAAGAGTGAAATATATAGAAGGAATATTATCTCAATAATGTTCATATATATATATATGTGTGTGTATGTATTACTTTCTTTAGATAATTGACTACTTAATGGTCAATGGTTCTTTTTAAAAAGACTAAAGCCATATATATAAGTATGTAGAATATATAAGAATACATTAATAATATAATAAAATAAAATATAATATAATAATCATCATCATCACCATCATCATTATTAATAACTTAATAAATAAAAAATAAACAACAATTTAAACCACATGCCAAACATATAAAATTATAATATTTTTAGTTTAGCACATTGAGCTTTTTATTCAAGGAGACTAAGTGGCTTCTTCAATAGCATGATTTCTCCATAGGTATTCCGTGACGATTGACGATCTCCTTGACATATAATTCAGCATGTTTATCCATTGTATATATAAATCGAATAGTTATAAAGTATGCAGATTTAGTGAGCTTATCAACTATCACCCAACTTAGAGTCCAATTCTTCCTGTATTTGAAGCAGACCGCGTACAAATTCCATTGCAATATCTTCCTAGTTCCACTCAGGAATCAAGAGAGATTTTAGCTTTCTAGCAGGTCTTTGATGTTCAGTTTTAACTTATTGACAAGTAAGACACTTTGAGACATATGAGCCTACTTCCATTTCCATTTGTGACCATCAATAATACTTCTTTAGATCTTTATACATCTTTGTGCTATTTGGATGCGAGGCACAAGATGTGTTGTGAACCTTTGATAAAACTTTCTTTTTGATATTCTTATCATTTTGTACATAGAATCTCCTTCTATATTTAATCATTCCATCATTGAAAACCAAGATATCTATCCTCTTACTAACTTCTATCTCACTCAGCAGGTGAATCAAATAAGGATATGAAAGTTGACCTTCTTTATTTCTTCCAAAATAGTTGGTTGTAACCTTTAAATAAACCCTTTAGGCACAATTTCTAACTCAAATTTTTCTATATCCTACATCAAATGTTTCTGAATGGCTGTCATTGAAGAAATGGTAGCAGAAGATTTTCAGCTTAAATCATCAACTACAACGCTAGCTTTGCCTAGATGGTAATTGATTATGCAATCATAGTCTTTTACTAGCTCTAACCACTCTTCTACCTCATATTAAACTCTTTTTGTGTAAAGAAATACTGGAGACTCTTATGATTAGTATAGATCTTACATCTCTCCCCATAATGGTAATTTCTTAAGTTTTCAAAGAAAACAAGTACTGTTGCTAATTCCACACCATGAGTAGAATAGTTCTTCCCATAATCTTTCAATTGACGAGAGCATAAGCAATTACTCTTCCATTCTGCATAAGAATACAACCCAATCCATTTTTAGAAGCATAGTTGTTAACCACAAAACTTTCATCTGGTGATAGAATAGCAAGTATTAGAGTAGATAATAACCTTTCTTTCAGCTCCTAAAACTCTTCTTATAGGCATTTGTCCATTAAAACTTCACATTTTTCCCAATCAGATGTGTTAAAGGTGAAACTATCTTTAAAAATCCTTCAACGAATCTTAGTAATAGCTTTCTAACCCCAAAAAACTATGTACTTCTGAGGCATTGGTTGGCTGTGACCATTTGCTTACCGTTTCTGCTTTTCCTAGATCAACGGTGATTCTATCCTTGGATATACAACATGCCCAAGAAACACTACTTTTTCTAATCAAAACTTGTATTTCTTGAACATTACATATAACTTCGTTTCCTTTAGTTTATTTAATATGGATCTCAAGTGTTTCGAATGCTCCTCTATAGAACGTGTGTAAAAAGGATATCATCTATAAATATAATGACAAATTTGTCTAGATAATCCTTGAATGCCCTGTTCATTAGATCCATAAATGTAGCTAGAGCATTAGTCAACCCAAAAGGCATTTGCAATGTCCATATATCGTCCTAAAAGCAGCCTTTGAAATATCTTTCTTTTTGATCTTTAACTGATGGTGATTCGATCTATGGTTTATCTTAGAAAACACTACTACCTCTTGAAGCTGATCAAACAAATCATCAATCCTCGGGAGTGAGTATTTATTCTTGATATTCACCATATTCAGCCCTTTGTAACCAATTTATAACCTCATCATGCCATCTTTCTTCTTTGCAAATAGTGCTGGAGCTCCCCAAGCAGAGAACTAGGACTAATGAACCTTATCAAGTAATTCATGCAATTGAACTTTCAGTTCTTTTAGCTTTGTCGAAGCCATTTTGCAAGACGTTTTGGAGATAGGAGCTGTTCTTGGAACAAAATGAATAGCGAACTCAATTTCCCTATCATCCTTGTAAGTTTTTGGGAAATACCTTAAAGAATTGTTACACTACTTATAATTCTTCAGGCTTGAGCTTTTGTTCAACTTGTATATCTACAACACTTTCCAAGTAACCAACACAACCATTGTCTAACAGTCTGTGGGCTGTCATAGCAAAAATCACTAGGGTCCTCAATTTACTTGCAGTTTCTACAAAAGTGAACACTTCTTGTTTTGGTGTTTGAAACATCACCATTTTCTTTCTGCAATCGATAGTGGCAAGATATTTTGACAAGAAATCCATTCCCAAAATAACCTTGTAATCTGACATATAATTAGGGGCAACCAAATTCACAAATAATTTTCTTCCATCAATCATTACTACACATCCTCTAAGAATTTGATCTGATTGAAGGGTTTCTCTAGATGGAATGCTAACCCTATACTTGACAGTGAGTTTATTTGGTGGTTTGCTTAATTTTCTCACATACTTACTAGATGCAAATAAGTGTATTACTCCTGAATCTATCAAGTATGAGTAGGTATTCAAGAGATAAGTATCTCACTTGAGACAACTGAAGGGTTGGTTTCCGTGTCCTCTTGAGTAAAAGCAAAAACTTAAGCTAGAGGTTTCTTCTATACTTGAACATTTACTTTGTAGTCTTTAGCAAAATGTCCCATTTTTTCACAATTATAACATGCGCTAAATCCGTCCATGTAGACTCCAAAATGAAACTTTCCACATTTAGCAATTTAGGTTTTGATCTAACCGTATTCAGTGTTGTTGTTTTAGTTGGGCCATTTTGACGAATTGAACCTGTGACCTTGGTTTTGTTTCCCTAGAGCCTGTCTCTTATTTCCCTTATTCCACTATTTCGGGTGCCTTTGATTGTGCGAATATGCCTTGAAATTCTTCTTATTCTTTTATTCTTTAGTCTCTTTTTCTTTCATTTCCTTCTCCTTTACCTTTCTGTCTCTATCTTCAATCTTATTATCAACACTTTCTACATCTAAGGCTCTTTCGACTATTTTGGAGTAAGTCAAACCTTCTATTCTAGTCATGTTACATCTCTATATGTTTCTAGCTTTAAACCTTCCATAAACTATTCTATATATATTGAGAGCATTAGTACTTACTAACTACGAAGCATAGTGAGACAATTCTTCAAATTTTCAGATATATTTTGCAATAGACATATTAGCTTGTTTCAGGCCAAGGAATTATTTCTTCTTTTTCGGACTTGTAGCCACTGTAAAATATTTAGATTCAAAGATCTTTCTAAATCATTTCCAAGTCATGGTTGTCACTATTGGAATAAAATAAGAAACACAGTAGAAGATACGGATCATTGATAAACAAAAATTTTCTAAAAAACTTTGTTTATCGGGAATAGCTATATAGTTTTAATTAATAATAGAAAGCTTTTGAAATTTTTATAAACCTTTTGAAGACCTATCAAGGTATCCTAGCTTTCCTCTTTGACACCATGATCTTCTAAGCTAGGCCTCCACACAAATGGAAAGACAAGTGGGTGTCAAAACTACAAGAATGAATTAACCTCATACTTTTTTTGAATCTGTTATGTACTCAACACATGAGATAAAAAACTTTTTTTCAGAGAAGAACTCTCACTTTTTCTCTTTGAGTATTCTGTAAAAGTTAAGTAAATGATAAATCTATGGAGAAAATTGTTATCTTTACCTTTTTATATATGAGCAATTATTTATTTTTTAATTAATTTTAATTTGAAATAACTACCATATCAAATATATGGGGAAGGGATATACTCTATATTCCTTATCTCTTTTTTTTTTTTTTTTAAAATAAAATCACGTTTCAACATGATTCTATTAACTTTATTTAGATATACATATATATATATAAAAGATTTTATTATACAAACGAAAGCTTCTTTATGTAAACGTAAACTTACATTTACCTTTTTTTAAACGTAAAGAAGCTTTTGTTTATATAATAAAATCTTATATATATATATATATATATATATAAAAGATTTGGTTCAAAACCATATATATACATATATCTAAATTCAAAAAATAAATCATATTTATTTAAAATTAGATTTTTAAATTAATCAATTAATTATTCAATTTTGTGTTCAAATAGGAAAGATAAAATGTAATCCCACCACTCATGTGCCAGACACAAAATTAAAATTATATTCAAATAATCTTATCATTTAAATATTATTAATTGATTAATTTAAAAATATATTTAATTAATCTCATTAATTAAATATAATCAATTAATTAATTTAACTAATGATCATTTAAATATGACAACATTTATCACATTATATTATATGTCACAGAGAACTTTTTTCTGTGTCACATTAATAATTCAAGTGTGAAATAATTAATTTAGAATTTAATAATTCCAAACTAAATATATTTAATTCATTCTATGCATTAAATCTAACATAGCATTATAGAGGTGGTATTGGGGACCTATGGACCTATAACCCAAGCTCAAATAAATTTGACAATTAATCAAACTCTTTAATTAACATGCCTAATTTATTAGTTTTAGTGTTACTCCACTAAAAACCTGAAACTGAACTCTTAAGATTATAGTGAAAATTACTCAAAGAAAATTAGCGAGTAGTCCATTGATGTAATCATTACATATAAGTTAGTCCTCCATAAATAGTTCATAATAAGAGCTAGATTCAATTTCCATTTATCTCTTATTATATCTTTATCCTTGAGTTCCAATAATTCTCTAATGAATAGTTAATTCATAATCTTATTATGAACAAGCGCTCTACTGTTTAAACCTTGAATTATCACTCAAGAGAACTATTTTTCTAACTTTCATAAGGAAGGAATGGATTCTATATCTGTATAATATTTTTCCCAGCCATTTATTACATTATGTTTCCAAAGTGTTAAGTTATGATCTGTATTTAGACAAATCTTACTATGCAAGTCAAAAAATATAATGTCATAAATAGGAGTCTAATAAATACTCAGGATTAAGACTGTCAAATATCTGATCATTATAGTGATAAATTTGTATACTCTATTTGTGACAGATGATTATTAGAGATTTATAATTTATCTAGTCTAGTCCTATATAATCTCATTACATAAAGTATCTCTAACCCAATGTCTCTACATTAATAGCTCGAATAAGACTATTTCATTCTAAATGAGATTGGGCCGTACTTGTAATATTTAATTAAAGATCCCAAACTTTAATTATTACAGACTATTTAGATTATTATCTATAAATTTTACCCCTAAGCATATAACACTTATATGCTAAATTTATAGTCACATAAATAATCATGGAATTTTCTTGATGTTTATAAATGTATTCATAATACATATAAGTAACCATAATAATTATAAATGTCACTTTATTTATTTATTAATAATATGTACAATGTCACAGCTTATAGGGCACCAATTCCAACAATCTCCCACTTGCCCTAAAGCATGTGAGACATGTCTCTAAGACCTAGGCCTTCTAAGTGTCCCTCGAAGCTCTTTGTAGGTAACGCCTTGGGGAAAGGGTCAGCAAGGTTGTTTTCTGACACTTTCTTAACAACTTCCACATCGACTCGATGCACTATTTATCTGATCAAATGATACTTTAGCTCTATATGCTTTCCTCTTTTATGGCTTCTAGGTTCTCTTGAATTTACCACTGCACCACATTATGACAATACAATGTGAGTAGTTGATCCATGCTTGGAACGACTTCCAGATCACTTAAAAACTTATAGAGCCAAACAGCTTCTTTAGCTGTATCACAAGTAGCCACATATTTGGCTTCCATAGTCAAATCAGCAATATATGATTGTTTAATGCTTCTCCAAATTATGGCTCCACCACCAAAAGTAAACACTGATCCAGACATAGATTTACATGTGTCTTTGTTTGATTGAAAATCAAAATCAGTGTATCCAGTGGGAATCAAATTCTCACTAGAATATACTAGCATATAGTTTCTCATTCTCCTTAGATACTTGAGAATATGTTTAACAGCTACCCAATGATCTAATCTTGGGTCGATTGATAACGACTGGCTATACCCACTGCATATCAAATGTCAGGTCTTGTACACAACATGGCATACATTAAACTTCCCACTGTAGATGCATAGGGTACCTGTCTTATATTTTCCTCTTGAGGTGTCTTAGGGCACCGCTCTTTTGAAAGATACACACCACGACATGTAGGTAAATTACCTTTCTTAGAGTTTTGCATCGAAAATCTGATAAGAACCTTATCGATATACGATGCTTGAGACAGCACCAATAGATTGTTCTTGTGATCTCTTATGAGTTTGATTCCAAGAACATAACTTACCTCTCCCAAATCTTTCATTTGGAATTGGTTGGCGAGCCATTTCTTTACTTTAGATAATATCCCTACATCATTCGCAATGAGTAGGATATCATCTACATAAAGAACTAAGAAGACCACTTTCTTATCTTTGATGTATTTGTATAGATAAGGTTCATCAATATTTTGATCAAAACCATAAGATTTGATCGCCTCATCAAATCTCAAGTTCTAAGATCTTGAAGCTTGCTTGAGTCCATAGATAGACCTCTACAACTTGCAAACTTTCTACTCTTGACCTTTGACTACAAACCATTTTGGTTGCACCATATAGATGTTTTCCTTAAGATAGCCATTCAAAAAGGCAGTCTTGACATCCATTTGCCATATCCCATAATCAAGACATGTAGCAATGGATAAAAGAATCTGAATGGATTTAAGCATAGGTACGGGTGAGAAAGTTTCTTCATAGCCAACTCCTTCCTTTTGGGTATAACCCTTTGCCACAAGCCTAGCTTTGAAAGTCTCAACTTTTTCATCCATTCCTTTTTTCTTCTTGTAGATCCACTTGTACCCTATGGGTTTTATCCCCTCAAGTAGGTCTACAAGTTGCCAAACTGAACTAGAGTAAATGGACTCCATTTCATGGTTCATAGCCTCTAGCCATTTCTCCTTTTCAAAATCTTACATCGCATGATGATATGTCAATGGATCATGCTCACCATTATCAGAGATAGCAACACGTGCTTCTCTAATTTCCCTATAGTGAGCAGGTGGTCTCACAACCCTCCTACTACATCAACGCAGTATGACATTCTGATATGAAGATGTGGTCTCCTTATTTTGTCCTTCGACAATGGCTGTCAGTTGCAGTTTGATTTGATCAGAAAGTAACTCTTTAAGTACAACTTTGCTACAATGTTTATAGTTTGTCATATAATCATTCTCAAGACAAGTGGCATTTGTCGATACAAATACCTTCTTTTCTTGTGGACTATAAAACAAACCTCTCCTTGTTCCCTTTGGATATCCTACAAACAAGCAAACTTCAAAATGTAGTTCCAGCTTCCCAGTCTTTCCTTTTAGTACATGTGCTGGACACCCCTATGTAGATATGTCGCAACTAGGTTTGCGACCATTAAATAACTCTAGAGGTGTTTTTGAAATAGACTTAGAAGGAACTATGTTTAGAAGATATGCTACAGTTTGTAGCGCATATCCCCAAAATGAAGTGGGTAATGATGAGTAGTTGAGCATGGATCCACCATATCAAGCAACATCCGATTTCTTCTCTCTACAACACCATTTTGTTGTAGTGTTCCAAGTGCAGTGAGTTATGATAGAATACCATGTTCTATCATATAGTCCTTGAATTCAATATCAAGGTATTCCCCTCCTTGATCATATCGAAGAGTCTTCACCATCTTTCCTAATTGCTTTTCAGCTTTTGCTTAGAATTCTTTGAACTTTTCAAAAGTTTCAGATTTCCTTTGCATTAGGTACATGTATCCATACCTCAAATAATTGTCAATAAATGTGATGAAATATTTGTTACCACCATGTACTTGTACATTTAATGGACCACAGACGTCCAAATGTATTAGCTCAAGTGGTTCCTTGGCCCTTTCGCCTTTTGCAGAGAAAGGCCTTTTAGTCATTTTATCTTCAAGACAAGATTCACAAATTAGTAGAGAACAAACTTTTAGTTCTCTAAAAGGACCATACTTTACTGGTTTATTAATTCTATCAAGGTTGACATGACCTAATCTAAGGTGCCATAGGTATGTTCCATCATTAGAAGAAACCTTTTGCTTCTTGGGTTTTGGTTGTTCAACTTTGTATATTTCGATATTAAGCAGTGATTTTTCATTGGGCCTCAAAGTGTAAAGCCCATTTTCCAGATGTGCATAACAAATATCTAAACCATTTCTAGAAATATTAACGTAATTATTATTAAAAGAAGTGTTAAACATTTGTTCAAACAACCTATAAACAAAAATCAAATTTCTACGGAAACTAGGAATATAATAAACATTGTCCAAAATTAAAAACTTATTTCTAAAATAAAGTTTAATGACTCCCATTGCTCTTGTCGAAACAACCTCTCCCATTCCCACTTTCATCATTTGTTCGTAGTCGACAAGCTCCCTTGAATAACTAAGCATCTGCAAAGAAGAATAAACATGGTTAGCTACCCCTGAATCAATTATCTAGGGTGAAGTATCATCTTTAGCTAAACAAGCTTCTAAAACGAGTAAATCTGATTTATTGCTTTTCTTCTTTTCTTTGAGCTCCTGAAGATACTTCTTACAGTTTCTCTTCTAGTGCCCAACTATGCCGTAGTGGAAACATTTTCCCTTAGCCTTTTGCTTTGAATTCCCTTTGAGTTCCCTTTGTTGTTGTTGCTTTTGTTCTTCTTAGACTTACCACTTCCTTTAGTTCTCTTCCTCTTCCTATTCTTACGAGCAGAAGAGGAGGGTTGAGCTTTTGCAACATTTACCTTAGCTTCTTTAGTCTTTTCTTTCAAAATAGACTCGAAGGTTTACAACTTATTAAGCAACTCAGTCATGTTATATTTCAACTTACTCATGAAATAGTTGCTTTTGAACTAAAGGAACACAGGGGAGAGGGTTTCTTAAATCATCCCCACCTATATATGGCTTCATCTATCACTGCCTTGTTCACCTCGGCCTCATGGAGATAGTTAACCATGTTGAGAACATGTTCTCTAAACGAGACCCCTGCCTTCATTTTGGCATTCATTACAGCCTTAACGGCTTAATGATGTGCCTTTTCAAAAGGTTTGCCAAACATGTGTTCTAGAGACTACATTATCTCATAAGCAGTCTCTATGCTTTCATGCTTCATCCTAAGCACGCCAGACATGTCAGCCAAAAGGAAGCAGCAGGCCTTGTTGTTTGCCTCAATCCAACGATCATATGCTTCTTGTACATTACAAGAGGTATTGGCAGCAGACGGTGGAGGACATTTCTCCATCAAGACAAACTTATAATTTTAGCAAATTAGCACTATATTCATGTTACTTTTCCACTTGATAAAATTATCTCTGGTTAGTTTTTCATTTGAGAGAATAATGATGATTGGATTAGACATTGTTATTGTAATCAATAAATAAAATGGCATAAATTAAATGGTTGCCTAAACATCATAAATATATGTTTTGAAATAGTAAACATGATGCATGATGCATATGGAAAAACATAAAAAAAATATATTTTACTAATTCCACAATTATTCAATTTTAATAAATAAAGTGCCACCGTAGGGTAGGTCAAATTATTTATGAATTGAATGGAGATATTCTCAATTAATAAATATATACAAAATATCTCATATTTTCTATATTTCTTAATAACAGTTTATTTCGGTCAAGATATAATTAACAATTTAATTATATCTTTATGAGTATAACCTACTATTTCGGATTTTAACAACTTAACTCAAAATTGCCACTGTAAGGTAGGTTAGTTTTGAAATACATTATAAAATCCTATTTCTTAGAAGTCAACCTTCTTATTGATTTCAATAGACACCCTTCGTAGGGAGGACAAAATTAAAGCGATACGAGGCGCCACTTAAATCTCACTGTGTTGTGCTAATAGTAGAGGCCATAGGTTATATTGTCATATTACCTTCTCCCACTCATTATTTTAAAAGATGTGTTTTATCTTATAAAACATCATATGTTTCATAATTCTAGCAAATAAAAATAATTTTTTGTGTTAATAGAATCCTATCCTATTTACAATGAAATAAATTACCAGATTTTCTAAAAATCTAAATTTATTATGAATTAACTAAGTTACCCAATATTAAGCAATTTAAAATTAGATAACTTAGAATTAATATGAATTTTACCAAGTTTTAACTATTAAAACTAAATTCACATAATTTGGTTGATTAATAAAATAAATTAAGATTCTATAAAACTAACCCAATTAATTTAATCTTATTAAATTAATTCTAACACATATTAAATCATTTTATAAACCACTTTACACTCAATGAAATAATATGCAAGTGTATGCATGTTATGTTATAATAACTATAAGTAGGCACTTTCTTATATGACATTTTATAATATATGAACATATTATCATAATCATCACATGAAAATAAAGCATGAAAATAAACAATGGATTTTTGATCAGGTCCTTTTGGATAATTAAAATTACAACCCATAAAAAAGATAGGAAAAAAAATTACAAGGGGCTTCCTATAATTATACATAATTCCTAGCTCCAATGTTGTAGTCTTCATCGGATAATTTATTGTGCAACAATATATTGGGTTTCCTTTTAAAAATTTGATAGGCCTAAGTTCTCAAATGGGCCAGGTGACCCAATGGACTTCTTCTCCTTCCTCTTCTTCACATGCAGCATCTTCTATTCTTCTCCATGGATGTGTAGTAGATGAGAAAAGGAAAAAAAACTGATGCCTTTTTTCTTAATATAAGTGCACTTCAAACTGTGCACATCAATGCCACAAAAAGAATCTGCATTAATGTTGCACGTGAACTGCACTTAAGTGCAGGTTTTTTTTGTTTTTGTTTTTGTTTTTTTATTGTTGTTCGTAGACTTCATGATGCACAAAAGTGCATTAAATGTTCATTAATGGAAGGCAGCTCTCATGATAGAAACGTGTAGCAAGTGAAGGAAGATAAAATATATATATATATAGAAAAGAAATAATAATAATAATAAATTATAAAAAGCCTATGCCCCCTTATGGTCTTTCACAGATTTGATCTAATCAAACTGAGAATAAAATTTCTAATCCAAAAGGACCATATAATTAACGACCAAAAATCCATTCATAAAATAACCATTTATCACATGAACAAAAATTACAAAGATGTAAAATGCCCACAAACAGCATCAAAACATGATATTATCAAAATAAAATCATGTTAATTAAAATTATATATGCTATAACCCACTCTGATACTATTTGTTGGAATAAAATATGAAACACAACGGAAGGTATGAATCGTTGACAAACAAAAATTTTTTAAAAAACTTTGTTTATTGGGAATAGCTATATAATTTTAATTAATAATAGAAAGCTTTTGGAATTTTTACCAACATTTTGAAAACCTATCAGGGTATCCTAGCTTTCCTCTTTGACACTACGATTTTCCAAGCCAGGCCTCCACTTTTCTAAATCTGTTATGTATTCAACATATAAGATAGTAGACTTTTTTTAGAGAAAAACTCTCAGTTTTTCTCTCTAAGTATTTTGCAAAAGTTTTGTAAATGATAGATCTATGAAGATAACTGTTATCTCTACCTTTTTATATCTGAGCAATTAGTTATTTTTTAATTAATTTTAATTTAAAATAACCACCATATCAAATATACAAGGAAGGGATATACGCTATATTCTTTATCCATTTTATTATTAAAAAAATAAAATCACATTTCAACGTGATTCTATTAACTTCTGTTTACATATATATATATATATATATGTAAACGAAAACTTACGTTTACGTTTTTTTTTAACTTTACGAAGCTTTCGTTTATATAATAAAATCATATATATATATATAAGATTTGGTTCAAAACCATATATATTCATATATCTAAATTCAAAAAATAAATCATATTTATTTAAAATTAGATTTTTTAAATTAATCAATTAATTATTCAATTTTGTGTCCAAATAAGAAAAGACAAAATATAGTCCTACCACTCATGTGTCACACATAAAATTAAAATTATAGTCAAATAATCTTATTATTTAAATATTATTAATTAATTAATTTAAAAATATATTTAATTAATCTCATTAATTAAATATAATCAATTAATTAATTTAACTAATGCTTAGTTAAATGTGACAACATTTATATAATTATATTATGTCTCACAGAGAAACTTTTTTGTGTCGCATTAATAATTCAAGTGTGAAATAATTAATTCAGAATTCAATAATTTCAAACTAAATATGTATAATTCATTCTATGCATTAAATCCAATATAACATTATAGAGGTAGTATTGAGGACCTATGGATCTATAACCCAAGCTTAAATAAATTTGACAATTAATCAAACTCTTTAATTAATGTGCCAAATTTATTAATTTTAGTGTTACTCCACTAAAAACCTAAAACTGAACTCTTGAGATTATAGTGAAAATTACTCAAAGAAAATTAGCGAGTAGTCTATTGATATAATCTTACATATAAGTCAGTCCTCCATAAATAGTTCATAATAAGAGTTAGATTCAATTTTTGTTTAGCTATCTTATTATATCTTTATCCTTGAGTTTCAATAATTCTCTAATGAATAGTTAATTCATAATCTTATTATGAACGAGCGCTCTACTGTTCAAACCTCGAATTATTACTCAAAAGAACTATTTTTCTAACTTCTATAAGGAAGAAATAGATTTCAAATCTATATAATATTATTCCCAGCCATTTATTACATTATGTTTCCAAAATGCTAAGTTATGATTTGTATTTAGACAAATCTTACCATGCAAATCAAAAAACATAATGTCATAAATAGGAATCTAATAAATACTCAGGATTAAGACTATCAAATATATGATCATCATAGTGATAAATTTGAATGCTCTATTTGTAATAGATAATTATTAGAGATTTATAATTTATCTAGTCCAGTCCTATATAATCTTATTATATAAAGCATCTCCAACCCAATGTCTCTACATTAATAGCCTGGATAAAACTATTTCATTCTAAATGAGTTAGACTGTACTTGTAATATTTAATTAAAGATCCCAAACTTTAATTAATTATTATGGATTATTTAGATTATTATCTATAAATTTTATCCCTAAGCATATAACCCTTATATGCTAAATTTATAGTCACATAAATAATCATGGAATTTTCTTGATGTTTATAAATGTATTCATAATACATATAAGTAACCATAATAATTATAAATATTACTTTATTTATTTATTAATAATATGTACAATATCACAGCTTATAGGGCACCAATCCCAACATTCACATCATCCACAAGTAACTGGCATCATTATGTAGCATAAAAGAAACACAGGATACTTTTTTTAGCATTGGGAACTTTTCATATTTAAACATTCTCTCTATTGTCCTACGCCAGTTCTCAGCATCTTTAGGATTGACGCCTCCTAAACACTCTAGTGGCTTGAATTTCAGAAATTTCTCAACAACCAAATCATTTTCGACCCTTTCAGTAGGAGTTGGTGGTGGTGGAGGCTTCATTTCTCGTGTCATATCTGTTCTAAAAACCTTTCAACTAATTCAGTAAGACATTCAATATAGGAATCTATTTCATGTTGCTGCCTTTCAACAAAACTTTGCCTTCTAGTTTTAAACATTATTATTTTCTCTTGTAAATTACCTCTTCACTCTTACACATAATAATAGTAGCCAATAATAACTATATATGATAATAATAAATGACGCATGGAACACATAGATAAAAGTTATTGGTCAACTGAGCTTTTCAAACATGCAACCCTTGTTCATGGACGGTCTATGGAACCATTGTAAACCAATAGCATTGATACTAAATTGTGACACCTGCCTATCCTAATCATATTGCTAATATAATTAAGCTAGACGATATCACATTCTATTAAAAACTAATAAAATTATTTAAGAAAATAGTGGGCAAACTTGAAATTTTTGAAAACCTTATAATTTACAAACATTTATGGGTCTGCACTCACAAAAGGTGGACCAGCGATAAATATTTATGAGCATTTACATCCCTAAATGAAAAGCCACCCAAACCATACTTATAACAATCCCATAGTAACTACAAGTACTCAAATATCATGTTTAAACAAAAGTATGCCTATGTAAGGTCAACATTGTCCATTTATGTGGAGTCACGAGAATGGAGAGCATGACAACCGACCTCCAAATCAACACTATTGAGATATACCTTCATCTACATCACAAAACTGAAAAAAAAAAAAGAGCTAATGCCCAATAAATATAGAAACTATGCAATTTAATTTAGTGACATCATATATAGGCTCGTAAAATTTTTCAACGCACCTACCAGATTAATTAAAATATTTAATGAACGCATAGTTATGTATATCATGAGTTGCCTAGCTAGGCTTATTATAAGCATGCATTTATACTAATGAACCTACATCGAGCAATAATGCCAATCTATCCCATGAGACAATATAGTCTCTCGATTCTAAGAACTACAAATAGGTTCCAAAAATGGTCCCAAGCTATTCCATGAAACCATTTGAGTCCTAGGCTATCCCATGGAACTTAATTAAGGCCACTTACAAGCTAACTACACTGCACGCACACAAATAGTCTCTTTCTCATAGTACGTTTATTTTCTTCAAAAAACTATACATGTACCTTTGTGCCATGAATGGAAATGATATAGTAAATCATATATATTACAATAACAATCTTGTGATGCAGTTGAAATGAATTTCTACTTACCTTGTACTGAGACAACTAGTAACTAGTGGAAAGTGTCAACATCCTGGTTTAACAGAATATGATAGTAAGCCTATTATCAATCATAGTTGGTACATAAGTAACATTCTATTCAGTGTTTGCAATTAGAAGCTATGAATAATAAATACATGCATGATTTAAAACTTAAATTCTAAACATTATTGTAGTTAATATATTTAGTGTTTATGAACAGAATCTAAATTAAATCCAAGAAATGCTCACATAGATCTATAGGATTTCACCATGCTTCCCATTAAGGCTAATACTCATGCCTTCTAATAAAACCACCCTTATTTATCACTTATCAAATAGACTGAGAAACTAATAATAATAATAACTACAAATACTTGATATTGCTTGATAGTAATCAATCCTTAACACTCAGTATTAACTTACATGTACTGCCTTGCAAGAATTAATGAAAGAACACCCCAATAAAGCAAACTATACAAACCATGAAATATCATTTATCTACTTCTAAATATAGCAAAATTATATTAATTTCCATCCCTTTATCTAACATATAACAACTAACAACATTCTAGAGATATAGCTTTACCTATGAACAATTAAATTTTATTATATAACAATACTTTCCTCCCTACATTATCTATATACAAACACATACATTTATAATTCAATTACAAAAGAAAAGCAACCAAATAAAAATCTTACATATGAATATGTATGTAACCTTGGAGAAAAGACAATAGAAACATGAATTAATATCACAACCTGTTGAATTAATATCATAACCCTCAACATAAAAAAGCGTGCTTTTATGTTGAGGGATTGAGTTCCCGGCCGGAGCTTAGCGGGTCCCTCGAGCGTATTGCCAAGGATGCTACTTAAGGAGCCTCTACACAGATTTGCCTCCTGTGAGGGGAGCGTGTCCCCTAAATTCAAACCTTTAACCTTTTAAATAAGAGGTTTTTAGTTGCTTCCAAGGTACCAATCCAACAGCCCTCAATGAGCCTAGGTCTTTTGTCCGAGGTGCTTCTCAGGGTCCCTCAGACTGCACCTTAACAGGTTGCCACCTCAGATTAAGTACTAGCTTGGGTTGAACTCCCCATACTTGAAAGTGGGCTACTACTGGCCATCACTGGTCAACAGACGACAAATAACTCACCGTCAAATGAGAAGCAATCCACTGTTGGAGGGACGTGACACTTATCTTCTGTCACCTGACACGCCATAATGTGACATCCAGGTCGTGGGCAAAACCTACCTAACACCCAATCCAAGTGGTAGCCTATAAATATGTCGCATTTATTGCATTTTGGAACACACGCTCCTTCCCACCTAACAAGTTCTCGACCTCTGTCGAGTAACCCCTGCCTTGAGCATTGGAGAGAGCTTATTTGTTGACTGATCTTTTCTTGCCTCCGAAGCAACCCTCCTCTTGTTGCAGGTGCATCCAAGCAGGCAGAGACGAATAGGGAAGAGCTAGGTACCGTGCATAGCCGCACGTGGTGTTGATTGGAAGCCAGACTTAGGCAAGCATCAACACAACCAAATAGAAATCTATTTATATATATATATATGTGCTCATAGAGAGACACATGGTTAAAACATGAATTAGCTGAGTACTAACATATACTAGATAATAGATATATTAAACTGTTGATTTACAAATGATAAGCAACAAAGAAAGGAGAGTTCTAGTGATAATCAATATCATATACTTGTTTTCTTTCTTTGATATCACTTATGGAATTGAGAAGGAGCACTAAATCAGAGAGAAAGTTGCTATGAAGAGAGAAAGAGTAGAAGTTTAGAAGAAAAGAGGACGAGAGGCTTCTAAGTAAAGAGTGAAATATATTGAAGGAATATTATCTCAATAACAATAATGATGATGAAGATGATGATGATATATGTATTACTTTGTTTAGATAACTGACTACTTAATGGTTTGTGGTTCTTAAAAAAAAAAAGCTAAAGCCATATATATTAGCATGTAGAATGTGTAAGAATAGATTCATAATATATTATAATATAATGACTATTGTTGTTGTTGTTGTTCTTCTTTTTATTATTAATATTATCATCATCATTATCATTATCATTACCATTTTTATTATTATTATTATTAAATCAACAAAGTAAAAAAAAAAACAATTTAAACCACATGTCAACTTATAGCCAAATAAATAAAATTATAGTGTTTTTCATTTAGCACATCGAGCTTTTTAGTCGAGGGGACTAAGCCTTCACACTGCACCAAATAACTTGAAATTAAAATATTAAAAATTAGACATCTCAGTAATAACTATAATGCAATGAAAATATATTATTGGCTAAATATGTAGTGAGAATTTACGGGCATCACATAAAGGTTGAATAAAGCAAAATCCATTTGAAACATGAGAGTAACACCATGTCCTTGCTCTACATGTGAGCAACAACATGTTGTTCTTGCTCAACATGTGAGTAAGGTGCAAGCAAGGCCAAACCCCTAACATGAGAACAACACCATATTCCTGCTCAACATGCAAACAAGGCCATATCATCCCTACTCAACATGCCAACATGCATGGACAAACCCTTCTCAATATGAGAGCAAATTAACACTTCTCAGTCACCATCTCTTATAGTCCAAACCTTTCAGAATAACCGCTTAAGTAACCACAATCTCCCATGTCATCAAATGTCAAGATGGAAAGTTAAAGGATGAGAAACCGAAGGTTACACAACCAAAAAAGAAGCGCATGGGAAGATGGCTATGTTGGAAAACAGTACATAATGGAATTTTAAAAATTTTAAATCAGAGTAAGTTTTAAAACAGAAGTTTAGCATACTAAATACATATATTAATGATAAATCTTACTAACCTATTTTGTGAACTGAAAAGCAGCAGGAATCTGTGTAGAGAAGAATTTTTCAAAAGAGCCTTAACCAGTTGGTTTTCTTTGTTATTCTCTATTTAGGATCGGAGTGTGGGTGGTCACACATCATACAACTTTTCCTCTAGTAACTTTCTTTTCAACCACTTAAGAAAACCTAGAGCTAAGGTTCTTGTTATTGAACAATAGCTTTTAGGGAGTTTTAGAGTTTCTCTCACTAGAGTGCTCACTCTATGCTTCTCAAATGATTTGAATAATAAAGAAAACTCACCTCTATTTATAGTGGTTGAATTTGGGATTAAGCCTTATCAAATTAGGTCTCAAAATTCGAGTTTGGATCAACTTCAAATAAAAACACGTTTCACACGTATGCTGTTTTACTTGTCGCGATCGACCGCGGAACAAAGGTGTGGTCAACCTCACAGTCTTAGACTTCAAATCTAATTTGAAGTCTAAACTCACAGGGTTATCTGATTGACCCAATCACAACCAATTGGATAAATCCCATCTTATTTGAGTCGGGTATCCTTTACAGAGCCCCAAGATGTGATACTTAGTGTGAATTGTAGAATCCCATGAACCATCGAGTCTTTGAATGCAAGTTGCACCCAAAGCCATCTAGTTGAGGGCACGTCTACCTAGGCATCACACACCATTGTCCCCTAAATCCCTCTGACACTATCCATATAGTGCATAGGGACTACGAGCGGCTAATGATGGCCTCCCGTGTGCCTTGACTTGTAGTTGGTCTAAATTTGAGTCCTTGCTCATGATTGCCATGCAATAGGTGGTCATCGATCATTTGGTGCCATGCCACGTGCTGTGGACAGAAGCATCGAGAGATTTTATAAACTTGACCCCGATGCACCCTATGTAGGTGCTTCCAACGTTTTACCCCAGGTCAAGTGAGGCTACCTGTTGAGTTTAAACATATCAATAAGTGGAGGAAAAAGAACTTACAAGGATTCCCTTAATAATGGCAAGCGGATTGGGAACAACCTAGGTTAAGAATCAGATGCCCTCAATGTTCAAATTGTAGTCTTAAGAAGAGTCCTTAACATAGGACCGGGCTTAAGCCCCCTAGAACGGGGCGCTGGAATGGTTAAGAGCCCTATCATGCCTGAACCTTGTCGCACCACAAGGTGCTATCGACGATTCGGGTTGTTTGGTACATCAGAGTAATCGAATCACTCGCCAACTCCTCAAGTACCACTTTACTTTGAGGCTTAAATTTGTTCATGTAACTTTCCTCTAGGAATGTTGCATTCGTTGAAACCACAACTTTATTTTCTTTTAGGTTATAGAAATAATCCCCTTTAGCCCCTTTTGGATATCCTCCAAACACATAAACTTCCAAACATGCTTCCAATTTGTTCGCTTCCTTATATAGGACATAAGCTAGACATCCCCATGTACGAATATGGTTTAAGGATGTATTCTATCTTGATGGCAGCTATCAAGCTCAGTTGCTTCCCCTTTGGGATACAGAGACTGAATCAAGGATGCTCAAGCCCTTTCCTTTTGGTCTTGCTATTTCATTTTTCGTTCTCTCTTTCAAGCTTCTTTCCTTTCCCTTTTGAGTAATGGTGAGCTAGTCCCTAAAAAGGCTCATTCCTTTGTCATTGAGGATCAAAATTCACCTTATGACTCATTCCTTCGGTCGAGCGTTCTTTGGACATCGATCAATCTCACCTTGCCTAGAACAGTCATGTTTGATTGGGCTTACACACATTCACTTACTTATGCTGTCCCCCCTTAGCTCACCCTAGCCTCGGGCCTTTTGCTTTTCTAACGTAAGATCTAAGGCACTGTAGTAGAAGCATTACCAACGGCATGCTATGCACCTAAGTGCGAAAAGATAGTGCAAGCTTTGTTATGCCAAAACCTAAGAAACTATATACGTAACGATCTTGCTTACTATTTTCGCTATTTAAGAAAATAAATAAGATATGAGAATAGTTTCTAACCCTTTCGCAACTCATAAGGAGCTTTAAGAACCAATTTTGAAGGCACATTGTTCAACAGATAACATGTGGTTTATAGTGCATATCCCCAAAATGATAAAGGTAATGTCAAATAACTCATCATCGACTTAACCATATCTAACAAAGTCCTATTCTTTCTCTTAGCTATGCCTTTCTGTTACGGAGTGCTTGGCATAGTTAATGGGATAAAATCCCATTCTTTAATAAGTGTCCGAAGAACTCATCGGAGAGGTATTCACCACCTCGATCAGATCGAAGTGCTTGTATGAGTTTACCTAATTGCTTCTCTTCTTCAGCCCGAAACTCCCTAAACTTATCAAAAGTTTCGCTTTTCTAATGCATTAGGTATACATACCTATATTTTGAGTAATCATCAATAAAATTAACGAAGTACTCATACTCTCTACGTGCCCTGATGTTTATAGGACCACAAATATCACTATGTACAAATTCTAGAACACCTTCGGCCCTATTGCCCTTAGACCTAAATGGTCTTTTTGTCATTTTGCCCTTCCAGCAAGATTCATATTATGGTATAGATTCCACCTCTCAGTGACTTAAAGTTCCATCCCCTAGCAACCTTTGAATACTATTCAGGCTAATATGACCTAATCGCAAATGCCAATGATAAGAGTGAGAAGTCATAATTCTTTTAGAGTTATTTTTATTAATCTCAGTGTTAAGTAGTATGTCCATCTTAGGTTTGATAAAATGGAGATTGTTTTGCATCCATCCATCACAGATACAAGATTTGTATAGATATTAAATTCCTTTTAAGTCTAGGAACATAAACAATCTTTCAAAACTAAAATCCTGTAATTATCAAAATAAAGATGGGCATCTCCCACTGCTTTAGCTAACACCAAAGATCTATCGCCTATCCTTAACATGAAGTCCTCATGCAGCAGACTTCTCGTTTCCTTAAACTCCTATGGAGAAACACAAGTATGAATAGTTGCTTTAGAATCTATGACCTAAGTGTTACTTGATTCCTTATCTAAACAAGTTCTAATAACTAAAAGTTCACATTTACCTCCTCAACAAAGGAAGTCCTTGCAATTCTTCTTCATGTGCCCAACTTTCCCATAGAAAAAGCGTTTCAGCCTTTTTAGGTTCTTTTTTTCTTCTACTTATGCTTCCTATTTGCTAGAATATTTCCCATTCTTAGCTCTGCATCTTTCCATCCCCTGGGTTAGGATTGGAACCAAACTAGCTGCCAAGTTAGCCTCACCACAAGCAGGAGTTTCCTTGAGCAGATTTTGGAACTCCTGCAACTGCTTCATCAACTTAGTCAAGGTCACATCCTGTTTATTGCTTAAATTATATGAAGCTCTAAATGGGATGAATTCCTTTGGTAGAGTCCAATTGATATCAACTCTATGGGCTTGAGCCTTAACAAGGTAACCCATGACCAACATCATATACTCCTTCATAGGAGTCCCCAATCTTTGTTTGCATTTTAAGAGTTTCTAAGGATACCTTTGTCATTTTGTTAGGGCTTGACCTCCAAATATATCTTCAAGATTATCCAAGATCTACTGTGTAGTCTTATAATCTTCATGTTGAGCTTGCAACATGTTATTCATGCTAGCCATAACATAACAGCGGGCCTGATCATTAGCATCTTTCCAGTGATCATACGCTTGGATTTACTCATTAGTAGAATCGTCGGTAGGTTCGAGAAGACACGGTGTTGTTAGCACAAATTTTAGTTTCTCACAGTAAAGGACGATATTTAGGTTCCTTTTCCAATCATTGTAATTCTTTTCAGTTAACATGTTTTTATCGAGTATCAATGATAAAGCATTTTTAGATATTTTAGTCTACAATAAAGATTCATATACCAAATAAGCAAACATTCCACAATAGATTAGTAAAATAATACAAACAAGTAAACATAAAATTGTGTTTGTGTGTCAAAAACTTGAAAAAATTACAACCTTGCTACGATAATTCACAAGTCAAAATTCAACAAGTCACCTATGAGAGACTTGCCATATTCAATTAGGAACATGCATCTATTTTGATTAATATATGTCATCTAAGGCCCGTCTAATATCTAGCATATATCAATAATCATTTTCTTTGGCGATTAATTTAATTAACAAAGCACCTAGGGGAGGTTAATAATAAAATTAATCTTGAGTATATAACCATTGTTTCAACTATTTTATCCATGATTTATAATTGCCACTTAGGGGTGTACAACAATAAATCATGCTAAAATAAATTATCCCTTAGGAGATCCAACCCGGTACATGATGAAATCTCTTCCTAGGGGTTGGAACATCATGTGCTACCCATGGACTAACGACAAAGGCCGTAGGTCCTCTCTTCGAAAACCTTCCCCACTCAATATTTTAAAAGTCAAGGTTTTATGTTATCATGTATGAATAATTTTTAATGAGCGGCACTTCCCATTCTACATAGCATGTTATCAACATACATGGCAAATCAAATTATAATGAAGACAGGCAAAGCAACAAACAAAGCTACATGCAAATAATAAATAAATAGTTGTAATATCATGGTTCCATTTTAGAGAAAAAATAATGATTACAAAAAATCAATCAAAACATATTATCGCTTCTTTATCTTATATCTTCAAGTTGTATCCTTTTTTATGTAGCATCCATCTTTAATTTTTCAATCCTTCATAGATCAAAAGGTTTTATTTTTCAGGTTATCATAAAATTTCATTTTTCTCATAATTGTCTCAAAAATTAAAAAAAAAAACTACACCTAAAAATGCACCTTTTTTGAAATATGTTTTGCCTCGCTGTCAGCCTGTAGAACTTTCAAATCAGCTTGCTGGTCTGCAACCATTAGCCTGCCGACTAAGCTGAACCAGCGTTTTTTTTTTAAATATTGTTTAAGTAGCTTTCAATCTTATTTTCAACAATAAAAAACATAAAAATTTATAAACATAGAAAAACAATAGATCTCCTATCATCTCCATCTTCTAGATCCATCTTCACTTTGAATGATTATTTAATTATAAAATTTTACAAATTTAAAATTAAATTAATAATTCCTAAACTATAACGATAGACTGCCGTCTAATTATATAAAAAGCCTAGATGTATATTCTAACCTCTAAGGAACCATAACCGGCACGAATTAATTAATTAATTAATAATTAAATAAAAAATGTAATCAACGATAACTAATTAATAAACATTCACCATATAATCTCATAGCAAAATTTAATTATATAGAAACCCTAGAGTGCCAACTCTATAAAAAAATTAAATTCAAGCATGGGAAAGAATAAATCACATAATTCATGTATATAGCATGATCACAAACCTAAAAATCAACATTAAAACTAGGCTCTGATACCAATTGTTGGAAAAACAATACACGGCGAAATTATAAAAATTTTAAATCAGAGTATTTTTTAAAACGCAAGTTTGGCATACTAAATATATAAATTAATGATAGATCTTACTATCCTTATTGTGAATTGAAAAGCAATAGCAATATGTAAAGAGAATAACGTCACAAGAAAGCCTCAATCAACTGGTTTTCTTTGCTATTATCTATCCATGATCAGAGTGTGGGTGGTCACATATCGTATAGCTTTTCCTTCAGTGACTCTCCTTCCAACCACTTGAGAAGCTCTAGAACTATGGTCTTGATGTTGAACAATAGTTTCAAGGGAGCTTCAAAGTTTCTCAAACTAGAGTACTCACTCTATGCTTTTCAAATGATCTGAATAACTGAGAAAACTCACCCCCTATTTATAGTGGTTGAATTTGGGGTTAAACCTTATCAGATTAGGCTTCAAAATTTGAGTCTAGATCAACTTCTTATAAAAAACGCTTATATAGATTATCACACGATTGGCAAGCCGATTTGGGAGATCAGCCTACCAAACTTACTCTATCGGCAAGCCAAAGTTTTCCATCGGCCCATCAAACTTACACTAATCTTGATCCCTAAAAATATCTTATTTTCTACCCAAGAATCTTAAATAAAGCCTCTATTTTAATTTAAATAACCTAATAGATAAGTTATCTGTTTAAAATATTTATATCTAGATAATCCCACAGAAAATAAAATATTAGCTAAATAATTCAACATGTTTAACTTGAATTAATTTAACAAATTAATTAAACCAATAAAATAATATAAATTATTAAATCCAATCTTATCAAATTTCAGTCAATCTAATAATTTAACATAAGTCATCAATATGTTGGAAAAACATGCCGTATCATTACAGAATTTATAATGAGCTAGCAAAAAGGACTCAGTGCATGTATATAGCTCAAGCTCCTATAATTATAACATACAATATCCTAGATACATAGTTTATAATTATCTACTCTCATGCTACTCCATTAAAAGCTTAGTGCTGCACTTCAGAACTATATAAAATTATAAAGCTTCAATAAGCCAACCATCCCTAACAAATCATAATGTGTTATATCGCTATAGGATACTCATAATCGGCTTAAAGATAAATTTTATTTTACCTTCCCAATTGCTTTTATCTTATATTATATTATCACACCATTGGACTACTTACTAACCATAGACAGCATATCATTCGATTACACTTATGTATCGAAATGGTTGAGCGCTCTAGTATGCTAATTACAGGATAATACATATAAGAGAATATCATTAACTCTACAAAAAGAGCTATGGATTCTATATCTATGAATAATGAGTCTATGCCAATCAAGAATCATGTCTCTAATGTATCGATATGTGTACCATCATTAGGTCAAGATGTCATCTTTTGGTATATCAAAAGACATAAGTCAAGAATACAGGCCCATCAATCATTTCAAGATTAAGACACAACATTTATGATTGTTTAAAGTAAATTGACTTGAAACAAATAGAATTATTAACTAAATCAATTCAACTTTTATGTCCCGATCCAATACATCATCATCTATGACAATGCAGTAATGTTTCAACTCATGGAGTCTCACTCCAATAACCAAGACAAGCTATCTCCTGTTAGGGATATAGACAACAAAACAATCTTAATATGAATAAAGTGCCCAACTTTATTCCTTTGATTGTGGATCTTATGATTTAGACCATCACCTTTAAAATTCATGTCTTTCGCATAATCTGTCTATCATATGCACGATTCTTAAAGGTTTAGACTAACAGCCTCAGACTTTTGTTTGCTTATTATATATTCAACAAAAATGAATATAAAGATTACAACATTTGGCATATGAATAATAAATAAACTCTTTATTGATAAAATGTCTCTGAAAACATATTACACTATTTACTCCTTAGGGCACTATGTCTAACATGCACAATGGTTTTTAATCATCATGTAAACTTTTCATGCTAGTTTAAAACCCTCATGCAACAAACAATTTTTACTAGTGGTTGAATATGGTTATGAACATACTATATATAAGTCTGTTGACCTTTTTCCAATGTATTTTCATGAATGGGAAGATTCATCAACAAAGTTTGTTACCAGAAGACAAAGACTCAATCATGTAGGCTACAAAATATTGACAAATATTTTTTTTTTTGAAAAAAAAGTTTAAACAGTTAAAAGTTATCAGTTTCTGATTGTTACCAAAATTTCTCAAAATTTCTTAAGATTTTGCAAAAATCACACTAAATTTGCATCAATATCGATATTTCAATTGATATTTATTGATTTTTACCGATATTTTGACGAAAATGATTTTGTAGCCAAATGATATTTCAGTACCTCTAAAAACTGAAATTTCAACGGAATTTTTGTCTATGGTTGTCCCCACTAGAAGTATCATTTCTTGTCAAAAGTTGGAAATCCATACGTTTTGGTCCAATTATTCAGTTGGGAATATTGGCATCCCCAGATAATTTCCAGATGATTTCCAACATAGCTCGATGTATTGGTGTTTAATCCAAGGATTGACAGAGCTACGTTGGAAAGTGACTCTGTCATTTTGCTATAGCCTTATTTGACGTAGCTGAAAATTTTTAAGAAACTCTAATAGTTGAAACAAATAAAATCTCATGCTTCATTGCTGTTGAATATGGAAATATACCCTCTTTTTGCTCACAATGAAGATCTTTTGGTTATTGATGTCATTGGAGCAATGCATATTTAAAGAAAGGAAAAGAAAAATTGTTTCAAAAATGATTGTTCAAGAAATATAGTTCAAAAACTATTAATGTAGAAAACCAAGATATTCGAGTGTTGGATAGCTGATAAAGATGATGAGGATATGGTGATGGATGATGACAATGACAAAATTGATGAAACTACAACCAATGAGATGAATTGAGTAATTGGCAATGTGTTACTTCAATGATGAAGAATTCGTATGTAACAAGTAGTTCTGTGGCAACAAGATATATCAATAACAAAATTGTTGTCAATTATGGTATAAATTTATATGCAAGTATTATTGGTCCTTTCAATATTGTGGCTACAGTTTATTAACTAGATGCTAAATTGTAGAGGAACCGGATAAGAGAGTCTTGGGTAAAAATAAAAGAGGATGACAACCAGATCCTTGTGAGATAGAAAGTAACAACAAGGTTTCTCAATTACGTAGCTCGTCGCACTGATCTTCAAGGAGAATAGTTTGATTACTATGCAATTGCACATAAAACAATGAAGTTTTCAGGGGTTTTTTTTTTTTTTTAATTAAAAAGGTTGACGGGCCTGGGACAAATTGACTGAGCTTAATAATTTACAAAAAGTTGTGATCAATGATCTTGGTAAGGCCATGCCTATCCATGTGTTTGTCTACATATACATGTCTACATACATGCATCTCCTAGTTTTAATTATTTTTTAATTTATTTTTCAGTTTTAAAAAACTATTAATGCAGCCTTTGTTTTGAAAAACATTTTAATTTTAACCCTTATAGACTTTTTGGACCAAAAAATATAGAGATGTTGATTTTTTAAAATATACTTTCTTTTTGAGAAAAATTTTTAAAAAATATTGTAACATTCATCAAAAACCATAAAACTTAAGATCTTCTTCTTTTTTTTCCCGTAAATCCTACTTTGTTTAGGAGTTTTTACATTTTTTAGGGAGTTTTATGCTTTTAAATCTATAAGATACTTTTTCATAATTGTTTAAAGGTAATTATATCATTTTTCCCAATATTTTCTATTTATAGGATAAAACTGAATAAGTTTTTCAAATTAAAAACATACCTTTATAATTTCTGAAAATAGAGGGATAGGTTGAGAAATAATTAAAACTATTACGTATAATTATATAATTGACCAGTATAATTTAATGAGTTAATTTTACTAACGGTCCTTAAAGTTTACCTCTTGCCTATTTTAGTCCCTCACTTTTGAAAAGTCTTATTTTAATTCCTAACCTATTATTTGTCCCAATTTTGGTCCTTCTGTTAGTTGACCTTTAAGTTTTAGATGGAAAAAAACCATGTGCTATCCACATGATAGGCAATTAAACTAATTAGGTAAATGTCTTTGGAACTAAAACTGAAAATAATGTAAAGTTTATGACCAAATTTGAAAAATATATAAAATTTAAGGACCAAAACTAAAAAACATGTAAAGTGCAGAGATCATTTGTGGACATCATTATCTTTATTATATTTTATATTAGTTCAATTGCTTAAACATATCAAACTGAGAAAAAAAAGTTGTTGAATAAATGACAATGAATTAACAACAAAAAATAATACATTAGCTTTTGTTTTATGTTCATATTAGATTGTGTTTACGAAATAGACATGACAAAATAAATTTTCAAATTGGGCGAAGTATTTAGTGGTTGTTTCTAATTTAAGATAGTGATTAAAGAGCAAGCAACATTATTGGAATGAGATATAAAGTTTATGAGAAATGATAAAAAAGGATATTATTTTGGTGTTATGATATTATTACTTTGGTATTTTTGGTGTTTTGTTGTTAATTCATTGTCATTTAATTTAACACCAACTTTTTTTTTTTTGCCATTTTGATAGGTTTAAGCAATTGAACTAATATAAAATATAATAAAGATAATAATGTCCACAAATGGTCCTTGAACTTTATATGTTTTTTAGTTTTCTCCCTAAAATTTAGATATTTTTCAGATTTGGTTTATGGACTTTACATTCTTTTCAGTTTTAATCCAAAAGGCATTTACCTCTCATTTTATTAATTTAACTGCTTATCACATAGATAGCACAGGGTTGTTCTATCTAAAACTTAGCCGTCAACTAATAGAAGGACCAAAATTAGGACAAGATAATAGGTCAAGGACCAAAATGAGACTTTTTAAAAGTGAGGGATTAAAATAGGACAAGAGGTAAATCTTAGGAACCATTAATGAAATTAATAATTAAGAGGTGCAGAAACAATAAAAAGAATCAAATGGTTAAATAAAAAAAAGCAATTGGCATTAGCGAAAGCACTTTCTCCCTTTGATCCCCTTGACAGACACACAAAATTACACGAAAGAATTCTAAGCATGTCTCTTATTCCCATAAACTACTCTCTCTTCGCCCATAATACTTACCCTCTCGATCACTATCTCTCTCATCCCTAAACATTCCAAGCATTAATATCTCGCCCCCCTCGTCCGCTACAGAAAGCCAAGATGGTTAGAGAGATGGGTCACTCCCACCCACTGATTCTCTTAATCATAACACCCCACCACTCTCTCTCTCTCTTTCGTAAATCCACAATCCACCTTTACCATAAACCATCTTTTCTTTCTTTCTTGACATATCACAAAAAAACCACTACATCCACTCCCCACTCCATTCCAACCAGACCAGTCCCATCCTTACCCCCCTCTTATTGAGGTTTCTTATTTTTATTTTTATTTTTATTTTTATCTTTGCGGGGGGGGGGGGGGGGGGGGGGGGGGGGGGGGGGGGGGGGGGGGGGGGG
>CAMOHE010046796.1:60453-76862 GCA_946598075.1 Artocarpus hirsutus
CCCCCCCCCCCCCCCCCCCCCCCCCCCTCTCTCTCTCTCTCTCTCTCTATATATATATATATATATATATATACACACACACATATTTATAAACGAATATTATTTTCCTCTTGTTTGTCTTTTTATTCCTATATCTTTCTTTACTTCCTTGTTTTTATATTAATCCATCGCAATCTCTCTTTCTCTCTCTTGTTGTTCCAAACATTAAATAATTCACCCTGATCCGGCTATATATCCCATAAATTTTAAGCACCAAAAGAGAAATGTCACTGGACTTGATGGCCTCCGAACGTGTTTGTTATGTTCACTGCAACTTCTGCAACACCAGCTTAGCGGTACAATTAACACCCCCTTCAAAAATTTTTCAATTTTTTCACTTATAATTATCTTTCGACTCTCTCTTTTTCTTGTATTATTATTATCTCAGCTTTCCAAGTGTTTCTTTCTCTCATGCCTTTTTCCAGCTACTGAATTTTGAACCCCCTGGGCTTCCCTATGTATTATTAGCTTTTACTACTTCGAATAATATCATCGATTAAAGCAAGATCGATTTGGTTTTGTTTGACAAAATTACAGCCCAATATCTAAAATGACCTCTTCACTTTTGAGTGAATTTACTTTAGTCGCAACAATTTGATCCTCCTTTTTTATTTTGTGATCATTCAGATGATATATGTCTCATATATGTGAAATATTTTATGAAGAATTGTAACTGGGTTTTTGAGAAATTTCATATGCGTTATACATATTATATGCTATTATAAGAATATCATATAATCTGCAAGAAGTAATGTAAAAAGAAATGCAGTGAAACTTGCAAATCATCACATTAAATCCAGACCCCCAAAACGATGTTTGGTAGAACTACCGCATCTCTACAATGATTAGAGATTTCTTCCCGTTAAAGACTACACAGTGATCAAAAGTTGCTGCGTTTTCATGACCACATGATAAAGAGCTTCAATATAGGTCATGTTAATTATATATTATGTTATCTAGCTAGCTAGGGTTCTTTGACTCCTTTCCAGGTCGTGGCACGAGTTTTGATATAACCCATTTGCTCAAGCTTTACAAAGAGCTAGTTCCTTGCAACACTACATAGTAGTTGTGATCAATAAAATAATATGACCATGGCAGTGCTTGGTTTTGTTTTATCGATCACTAAGTGTGTCGTGTCATATATATACACATATATGTATGTGTATCTATAGTGCTAAATTTACTTGTTTGTTTGATATCTCTCTCTATCGCGGACGTGGGTGCTTCTGTTTCTCACATATGATGCCACTCTTGATCTTAGTTATGATGACCTTTATTGCATATTTGAGGCTTTGTACATAATTTCGGTACAAAAAAGCTGTCTTTCCCCTTCTCTAACAAGAAATTGTGGGTAGAGAGAGAAGCAGCTGCCAAAGAAAATCATGACCAAGTCCTTTCATCATAAGATGCCAGCTCTGATTTGAAAATAAAAAACCCCCTTTAAGAATAATGCAATTTCTCGCCTAATATTTTATATTTTTTTTTCTTATGGTATGTGATCTTAAACATTGCAAGAAAGAAAGAAAATAAGTGTACAGCGTATAGACAGAATTAGTCTTGTTGTTCATCATGATGAATCATGCTTCTTTTTAATTTTTTTCTTTATTATTATTTTTTTTGTTGAATATAGCTTAGCTGTTGTTAATGCTGGCCATGGCCTTTAATGGTTTCCGTTCCAGTCACGTCGCTCTCTCTCTCTCTCTCTCTCAGCTGCAACGTTTTCTATCTTTTATCATCTCTCTTCCGCTTGCTGGGTGTCAGTCACAAAAGCCAGCAAGTGCACCAAAAGAAAATATTTTCTTTTTCAAAAACATGTTTATTTGGATTTATATATATATATATATATATAGAGAGAGAGAGAGAGAGAGAGGGAGGGAGGGAGAAAGGGAGAGATCAGAAAGAGAGAGAGAATAGGAGTTTTAATTAAGGGCAACAACGGCTCATAGTAACATGTGAGTTCTGTGAGTTCTGATGTCACTGTTTAAAGGCTCGACTTCTGCTTCTTTCTTTACATGGCTCAATATTAGCTAGTTTTCTTGTCTCGGCAGAAAAAAGAAGAAGAAGAAGAACAGACCCCAAAATAATGAAAGGCGATCTAATCATGGCTATAGAGAGTTTTTTACATTTACACTCTTCTTCTTCTTCTTCTTCTTCTTCTTCTTCTTCATTTTCCTTTCGTACTACTTCTTTTCCTTCCTAAACAAGATGTACAACACTACAACTATTGCATTTTAGTTTGTGTTCCTAGCTCATCCCAAGAAAATTTCCAAGGTATATGAAGGTATATCTTTTAGAATATCTCTTGTAAGATCATGAGTACTTTGATGATCTTGATTTTGCAGATGTGAAAAATGCACTTCGTTATTTGGGACGATACTTGCATGACTGGTTATGCATAACAAATACTAGATAGATCTAAAACGAGCTTGGTAGTATCTAGGTTTCCGGTTCTTATATTAATAATCAAAACAAAAAACTATTTAGGTATCTTTTATATGAGTTTCCATAAATTAGCTTGAAACGTTCTTGGATTCAGCTTAACAATTTGTATGAGCCTGCATACAGAAGACTAAAGAATATATTGTTTCTTTCTTTTTCTCTGAGAAAAAAGATAGAGAGAGAGAGAGAAAATCATAGCAATTGGCATTGATAATAGATTTTTTTGTTTTTGTTTTGTTTTCCCAATGTATTGGCAGGTCAGTGTTCCAGGCAGCAGCTTATTTACAATTGTGACAGTGAGATGTGGGCATTGTGGAAATCTGCAGTCCCTCAATATGGGAGCTTCATCACTTCAAACATTTCCTCCTCAAGATCCTCAGGTAATTTTTACATGCTTATTATGTGCCCCCTTTTTTGAGACATTCTCTTGGGTAGCTCAGAAATATTATAAAATTAATCTCAAACGTCCAATAAAAATGATAAAGGATGATTTGCAATATGTGAAGGCTTCTTTAACGGCTAAGAATGGCAATTTATAATTGGCAAGAGATACGATGTTTATGGTTTTTTCACTGTAGGATGGAGCCTAATCTGGTTTTTGTCTTTTTTCTTCTTTCTTATTATGATAACTGATCTCTTTCAGTACTGTTGTTACTTTTGGCTTAAAAGCAATATAATGCTTCCTAATTTTCATCATGTTTTAGTGCCCTCTTTCTCTTGTCTTTTGCCTTGTTTAATGATCAATTTGTTTTGTGCTTTAGATTATTTTTCCTTTTATTTTTTCCCTTTTCTTTTTAGGAGAATGGGAACTTCCAGAGCCTCATGTTTAACGCTTTACTTTAATGGTGAAATGTGGTTCCTAATTAATTCCTAATGCTATTAGGTCATATTGAATTTTATATCTTAATTTGCCTTGTTTACTAAAAAAGTTGCAGAAACAGATTCCAAGCTCAGAAGATCAAGGTAAGGAGCATGGATCATCTTCCAAGTGCAACAAGCATGCTAATTTATTGGAATCTATAGAGCATGAACAACCTACTAGGTCACCTCCAGTTCGTCGTGAGTACTTTCTCCTTATATATGCAAATAATGCTCAATATCACCAGTGGTGTTGAGCACTAATAGATTGTGGGTCTTATTTGCAATTCATGCTATATGATATATTTCTATTAGTGTTTGGTGCCAAAGACTACTGAGTACCCCCCCTAACATTGCTTTCTATAGTATATACACTGTTATCCACTTTGATACCTTTAATTTGGCACAGTTAAGTTAGTTCTGTGTACATTTAAGAAGTTTCACAATAATACCAAAGGTGCACATCCTAATAATTTTACAAAATTCTCTTTTGTAACTGTGGCTGTGTCAACTGTTCCAAAATTTCATTGCTTTTACTTTAATAATCCAACAACCTAGTCTTCAATTTTATGACCAAAGACTTTTCTAGGTAATCATGAGGGAACAGCTTTATAGCACAAGTACTTAAATTTCAGCTTACTACTATAGAGGTATTTTTTATTGTCTACAAGTATAGGTATTACTGCTTCTTATAAATATGTTAAACCATTTTCTATTCTCGGTTTGAAAATTGTGCTCGGGTGACCAAAAAAACAAATAAAATCGAAACAACACTTGACATGTCATCCTTGTATCTGTAAAAAAAAAAAATTATGGAAAAAGAAAAGAAAGAAAACAAAGAGGCAAAGAAAATAAACAAGTTCTCTTATATCTCAGATGTAATAACGAACCAGGCATGCATCTGGTTTTCTCTGATCACTTCAGATGTCCCATAGGAGATGTTCACATTACTTTGAAAAAAAATAGAGACCCTGTGATTAGCAATTTATAGGGGCTGTGCCCTATGTGGAATAGCTATCATCGAAGAGTTGTGCATATATTCAGTTCTAAAAGGCTATATATAAGCCAAAATAACGCAGATATGACCTATGATCAGACTTTGCTCATCAGTCGTCACAATGAGAAACGACTTCAGAGATACCGCAATGCCTAGTGCGTACAAAAAAGAGGAGCATATATTGCACCTCCATTTGCATATATTGCCGACAACATGCATCTCTATATACATAGACACACACACACATAATACATATATATATGTATATATATTTATATACACACATGCATATACTATGGACACAAACACAAGATTAATAAACATATGGAATAATGATATTGCATTTGGTTTAGTCTAGATTTATTTGGCTTTTGTTCACTGTTCCTCTGAGCTGAAATAGCTTTTCTTTATATTGTACATTTCTTTTTTGAAACTAATAAATTTGAGTGATAAATCTGGTGAGATCGATAATAGGTACCAATTTTATGCCAGTTATCTTCTTTCATTAGTTCATAAAAATAAAAATGAAATTGAACTAACTGTTTGTCCTCTTATTTAGAACACTTATGATATTGTGAAGGTTTTAAATTGTTAACTTGTAAAATATATTTGTATTAATTTGAAGCATATATATTGTGAAGTATCTGAATTGTTTTCGAATTTATTATCTCAGCTCCAGAGAAAAGACAACGGGTTCCCTCCGCGTATAACAGGTTTATTAAGTAAGTTTCTTCAGTTTTTGCAAATCATCACCCATTTGATTTAGAATGCAAGGATCTCGATATCTTGTCTTTCACAAGCACATTTTTTGTAGGGAAATTTGTTGAAAAAATGGGTTTGTGAAGGACAAGATATTGAAATTAAATTTGGAAATGCAAGTCCGAATTGAAGTTAATATCTCGTCATTGAACTAAGGTTTTCTTTGGTATGTCATCATAAATGGTAAATTACATTACTTATGTACATAGAAAGAGCGTATGTATTGATTTTGTAGTAGTGATACACACACAAACACTCATAGATATGTGCGTACATACATATACATAAACATATACATATATGTATTGATTTTGTAGAGTAACTACACAATAAACAGTATCATGCAATTAAGTACGACTAATGTCAACGTGCTAAATCATACATTAAAGACGCTACTACTCGTGATATAGCTATAATGCATTCCTGCAATTTGATCTATCAATTTCTCTCACTGCGTAGGGAGGAAATCCAGAGGATTAAAGCTGGTAATCCTGACATTAGTCACAGGGAAGCTTTTAGCACAGCAGCAAAAAATGTAAGTAACTATTATTGTATGTATAACAGAAAATGAAGTGGTTTATCATAAAAAAAAAAAAAAAAGAAAGAAAATAAAATCGATTCCTTTCATTTCATTATTAATAGTACAACCTTTCGACGTTTCAAAAAAAAAAAAGCACTACCTTCTGTTCTTTGCTCCTATGAACTGGTGACAAGTGTCTTGATTAGTTGAAGTTTAGATCAATTAAAATATAGATAAAAACATAAATAAAAGTTATACGATGCACCTCAACTATTTATGAAGATCTAAAATGTTATCCCTGAAATAAATATCTCCCGCAATAGTTGGGCATTAAATATTTCCTATTGAAAGAAAAATTTTATAAAAAATGGGAAAAAAAGTAAAATGAAATTGTGATAGGAATGCGAATCTAGAGTTTAATTTCCAACTTAAACTTGTTATTAACTAATCATTATATTTATGCTCTTTTGCACACTGAGATATGGATCATAAAAGCTTTCCCTTAATTTCTTATATTAGCGTGCTTGTACCTTACTAGCTTTGATTTATGACCTTGCTAGGTTTTAAGAAAAATTTTTCACAAGGATATTTTTTATTGGGCAAAACTCCCCAAGCCTAAATTAATGTGATAAAACGCGGACTGAGCTATCAACTTTTTATTGGTCTTTTTCAACATTAATATCTGTTAGCATAGGACAACAAACGGGACCCCGCCATGTCTTATGTATAACATTATTAACAAAGTGCTACCCCAAAAAAAAAAAAAAAGAGAAAGAAAAAGATCTCACTCCCCGGTGTTTCTCTTATTGCCTTTCTTAAAGTATTCTCTCAGGTTTTTATTTATCTTCTTTTTTTTTCTGTTTCACTCCCTTTTTGGCTGCATGTATAACAACTTTCTGGCTTGAAATTTTTTTTTTCTTCCAATATTAGTTATCCCTTCTCTTCACTTATTTGAAAAAAGATAAAGTGCCACAAATACAGAAAAGAACTGTCAAGCCGACAATACTTTCTCATGGATCGTGCTATATGGCAATGATCTTTTGCAGTGAGACCTTTCCTTTTAATGGAGAGAGGAGTAAAAGAAACCACAATACACAGAAGTTCAGAAACCATTTATAATGACTAACAAACAAACGTAAAAGTAAAAAGAACTAATAAGAAACAACCTTTCCGAAAAGACCAACAAATCGAAATGTGGTTGAGCTAATATGAAATTTGAGTGAGTCATTATTCACCTTTAGTCTTGTATTCCTCTTTGTTTGTCTGAATAATTTTATTGTTGCTATTTTCTTAATGTATATTTGCACCAGCTTCAGTTTACCGAAGAAAAAGTATTATTAATTATACTTCTTTTGCTTTAGAAAAGAAAACTACGTACAAACAAAAATAATTCCCGTTTTATTATGCTCTTTATATCATTGAATTTTAAATTGCGATCGATTATTTGCTAACAAACTAATAAAAAATATGTTCCATATTCCCTTCAAAAAAATAATTCCATGCAGTGGGCACATTTTCCTCACATCCACTTTGGTCTAAAGCTTGATGGCAGCAAAAATAAACAAGCGAAGTTGGACCAAACAATCGCAGAAGATCATCAGGGAACAACCAATGCCTTCTACTGAGGAACATATGGTACTTCTGTGAATATATATATATATATATATATATATATGATCAGCTGTTATATAGATCTAGTCTATCTAGTTTTTCAATGTATCTAATAATTGAATAATATATCTGTAACTATATATTTGGAAAGTCATAAGGTTGATGACATTTCCTAACTATTTCGGAAGGCATAACCTTTTGCCCTTTCACGTGTGCTTTTCCTTTCCAACTTTGTTTTGTTTTGTTGTTGTTCTACAAGTGATTGCCATCTTGTATTAATTGTTGAACTATATATATTGTTTTTGAGTAATATTCAAAATTGTATTCCTTTGAATATTGTGCATTCTCTCTCCTTCTCTCTGATCTCTCCTTTTCTTTTTAGCTCTGACGACTACTGCTTCTTTGTATGCCTGATAACTAATATGACAATCGATGATTTGGGGATCCCACCCAGAGAGCCGTGGGTTTATACGATCTTCTCAAATTTGGACTGGCTTTACGTTAGACAGTACGAGAGAGATAATCAGAAAAAAAGAAGAGAAAAGAGCAAAAGGGCAAAAAAAGAGAAAAGCGCATAAAATGTTGTTTGGCATAACACATAAGTATTGTGTGGGAGAGTATGAAAAAATAGTAATTTCCTAATAGTGAAAGTTTCTCAATCATCAGATGTTCAAAACTTTTAAAATGTTTAATTTTGACCTAATTTAATATATAAAAGCTTACAAAATTTAAACGCATAAGTATGCAAATTTTTGCTTTATTTTAGGAAAGATATAATTTAAAGTACATGCATCTCTTGGAACCGTCAACTAATATTGCTAAAGAAAATGGATTCCTATATTACCAAGACAATATTATATGATAAGTATATTATACCAACTTGCAACAAATATATATAGGGTATTTAAAAGTGTCGTTAGAACTAAAATTGTTAGATTAAAAATTATAATATGTAAAAGTTATACATTATAGTAACTAAAAATTTTAGTTAGTAAAAGTTCTTAGTTACCAAAATAAAAAACACAAATTTAGCAAAGTTACGTACATAAATCGGTTTGTTACAACTATTTTCAACTTCGTGACCATTTCCTTCTTTTTTTCCTTTCAAAATGTTTTACGGGAATTTCTTTTGCGAATATTACATTGTGGATATATCTTAGAAAATCATAATTAATCGAACAGAAAACGAATATATTAGCAGATAATAGTGGTTCATTGAATTGGGTGCAAAAGCATGACGCAGATGATGATCAGATGTGTCTGATCACATGCCTTGAAATTCACAAAAACAAAATTTGTTGGGACATGGTCGACTCATAGCGTGTAATGGATATATTTGGCCTATCGACAATCAAGCAAACATTCTTCACGGATTGCTGACTACCCTTAAACGAATACTATTTATGCAAACTGCTTTACAGAAAGAGAGAGAGAGAAAAAAAAGCTAAAATTATTACTTGCAAGTTAAAACAGCTTAATAATACATCTACATTCACGTTTCAAGCAAAAAAAAAAAAAAAAAAAAAAAAAGGGCTTCCTGATGATAGTGTGAGATAGCCGTCGGTGATTACTTTTTTATAAAGGGAAAACCATATATCTTGGAAAAATGTTTAGCCTCTCAGAAGTCCATATAATAATAAAGTGATTAAAGGTTTATTTGGTAAATAAATTTAAATTAGTGATTTAATTTGAGTTAGTATGATTTAAATTAGAATTTGAGTTAGTGATTTGAATTGTTATCTGAATTAGCGTTTAGATATGCATTTAAGTTTTAATATGAGTATGGATTAAAATTGAAATTTGTGTTTGGAGAGACAGTGAAAATAGTTTTTGATTTATTGACAAATCTAATAAAATCTTAATGTTAATGATCCTAAAAAATATACAATATAGATCTTAATTTATTCTTCTCTTCATTAGGAACATAATAAAAAAAGAATCATCTTAATTAAATATCAAATAAAAAAATTATGATTTTTTTCCTCAAATATAGGAGATAGAATTTTTAGTTTTTACTGTAGCAGAGATATTTGAGTATCAAAAGTTTTGAGGATGAAAATTCTGAAAACTTAAATTCTTAATATTTAAAGAATTTAGATTTAAAAAAAACAAACACGTATTTAAAAAATTTTTGATGTTTGAGTCTAAATAATATTCGAAATAAGCAGGCCTTAAGACTACTTAAAATGTAACTAGGTAATTTGCCACAACGTAATTAATTGCTCACTTCATTTATGTACCTTTAGATGACATTAACACGTTAAGCAACTGCCACAAAGGTACGTGTACTAATTACGTTATAACTACATACAAGGATATCAACTCTACGCTATCATTAATTAGATACGTAATTATGAAAAAATAAAGAAAAAGAAAAGAAAGAAAAAAAAAAACTAAGATAGGATAATTTTCCATGTCTCCGTAATGTGAGATGTGTCTCACTTGGCTCTAGCATTTTGCTTCTGTCACGCCGACTCAATCAAAAATCCAGTAGTTCCTAACATTTATACCTCTTATTAACAAAAAAGAAAATTCACATTTACACGTATTGGATTGTATCATCATATCTGATTTTTTTTTTCCAAGAAAAAATAAAAGAAAAGCAAAAAAGAACCGGCCATTTGCGGGGTCTATATGCTATGTATGTACCATATATTGAGTTTTAAAGTCCGATGGTGAAAATGGGCAAGAATCATCATAGTCGCAGAAGAAACAAATACATAAATACACAACAGGAAAAAAAAGAAGAAAAAGGAGGAGAAGAGAGAGAAAGTAATAGGATAGAGGAAAATGTTATTGTTCGGAGGGATAGGGTTGATGATCAGAGTACAGAATCTGAAACGTCAAATCACGCAGTTGTTATTTTGGATGGATCTGCGGTCTCTCTCTCTCTCTCTATGAAATAAGTACTGGGTCATGTCCCAAAGATGAATAGGTGGATCTTTCTTTACTTTAGTCGTATGCATATAATAAGCTTTTGCAAAAAACACCAATAAATGTCTGAATCGGACTGTCATGTCACGTATAACTCATGGGCAGCTGGGAGAGAGAAACTCATATCTGCCACTATAACAAGAATTAAAAAGAAGCCACAACTCAACCCGATCACTCTTTAGGGGAGAGAGCGGGAAAATACATATCTATATATATATATATATATAGAGAGAGAGAGACAGAGGGTATTCATATAATTGTGGTATGTTGATACACCCTTTCTTTTCTAGTTACAGCCTAAACATCTATTGGCCACTGGTTGGGACATATTGTTCCAAAATTTCTCCATTTCAGACTTTGTGAGAAATATGCATTTTCTGTGATGACAAAGCCTACCCCACTCACATGGCTCGTATTGTTGTGTAGACAAATGAAATTTCAGCCTTCATTACTCTCTAGTGGTTCCAAACACGCGTTTTGCTTACAAACTCAACGCAAATCCCAAAAAAAACTCACAATGTGAGAATTCATAATACGTGCATTGGCACTTGCATAAATAAATTTGTCCATATCGTACATATATGAGTTATGAAGCAAAGTGAAAGATAACACTTAATTTTCTTTGATGAATCAAAGTTCATCAAATGGAGACATGTTTCTATAATTATAATGAAAATTTCTGACTATTTACATAGAACTTTACTATTCATCCTTATTTTCAGTTGGTGGATGGCTATATATATTTGACTTTGTAACATTTGTACAGTGAAAAGTGTGGTGGACAACCATAAATTTAGGCTTTTGTCCACTGAACTTACACTTTGGTTTATAGCACTCCTCTTGGATGTTCACCATTTATGACATCTCATTAAACACTTTTGCTAGGAAAAACCCAGTGAGATAAAGACCATACCTAAGGAAAAAAAAGTATATCACTCCGTATTTGTGTTACATGCGGTTGCGTTATAACAATAGAAAAATAGTACAACTGGTGTAAACTCTTGCTTGGGTTGATATTAGTTATTCTTTACAAATTTTTAAGATGAAGTATCCTTATACTGTATGCATGTCGTCTGAAAGTTGATGTAGGAAGTGCTTTTTTGAAAACATCGACAACATTGTTGCTTGCACGAATGTATTGAATATTAGTGTCTTTGTTCTTTTCAAGTTCTTGGGTAAATGAAAAGAACCTTGGGGAATATGCTTCATTCATTCACTCTTTATGTATCCTCTTGATAAATGCTAGATTTAATATAATTATCTAATTAATTTTTACATGAATCTTTGCTTATTTTTGAGTAATTTATGTTGATTTTGTTATTTTGTGTCTTGTAGGTATTTACTAGTGTTGAATATATAAATGGTTTAAAAAGGAAGATTTGGAGCTTAAAAATATCATTTATTCACTTTGGAGGTTAATTGGAGGCCAAAATTGAAATTTCGGAAACATTTGGGACAAAATCAGCAAGCCAATTAGCCTCGTGCCTCCATGCCAGGAGGCCTCGCAACCATGCCACTTACGCTATGCGCCCACGAGTGGAAAGGAGACTCGCAGCTTGATGCTGCCAAAACTGTGTGACCACGTAAAAGTCTTCCTGCCACTACGCGCATTCGTCTACAGTGTGCAAGACATCGCGCTCGACACATGGCCCTAGAAATAGCCCATGCCATTACACATCCCTTCAAAGTTTGCTTCCGTTTCTAACCTAAATTGGTTCAAGTTACCTATTTTTGACCCTTAAATGCTAAAACTATAAATGCCCAACCTTAGAACACAATCAAATCAGTTTTTTATATCTTTTCTCTTAGTTTTATTGGGCTTAAAAGATGAGAAAGAAGAAGAAGAAGAAGAAAAAGTGGAGAATCAAGTAGTGGTCTAAAGAGGATTGCTTGCGTTCTTGAAGGCCTTTTTAGTTCTTTCTTTCTTTCCTTCTCTTTTATTTTCATTTTATTTTCTTTTTCAATGTTTTTATTTTAGTTTATTGTGGTTGAAGGGAATTTTGAAACCCTACACAAAATATTATGATTAATTTATAGAATTATTTTTTAGTTTTCTAATTAAGATTGTTTATGTTTTTTTATTTTTTTTGCTCATGATTATTTTCTTGTTTTGTTTCGGTGCATTACTAAGTAGGGCTTGAATTCACTACAAGAAATTGTTGATTATACAACCTTTATTTAACGACTGTTTCTTAAAAACTATCATGATAAGGAGAAAAAAGTACGACGAGTTACGCCTGCGAAGACAAAAACCGTCATGGAAAGGAGCTTTAGCTACCGCGATGGTTTTTTAAAAAACCGTCGTGAAATTGATGAGCTACCACGACGGTTTTTTAAAAAACTATCATGGTAGCCTATCTATTCCATGACGGTTTTTTAAAAAACCATCGTGGAATTGATGGCTACCACGATGGTTTTTTAAAAAACCATCGTGGTAGCTTTATGGCATTCTACGACGGTTTTTTAATAAAACTGTCGTGATAGCTTACTTAAAACCCCTTTTTCCTACCTCGGCATTCAAATATAATTCAAAAACTCACTTCTCAAATACAAACACAGACCCGTTCGAATCAGCTACCGTTGTCCCTCTCCCCCTCTACACTCCTTAATCTCAGCCCAAATTGTAAGCTTTTGTTAGAAATTAATAAATTGCTGTTGATTGTATTGTATAATTAATCTGAAATTGATAAATAGTTGTTGATTTTGTTGTTTATTTTGTGAAATTTGTTTTGTGGATCATGGGTATGATTTCTTTGTTTTATAATGAGTATGTGTAACTTGTTTTATGATAGGTGATGTTTTTGTATTATGATTAATTAATATATATATATAGGTGGGAATATATATAAATTATGAAATTAATTTTAATTAAATATTTGGTATTTATTATTTTGATTTAGGAATTGCAAAATGGATAGGAAATGATGTGGGATTTTCGATTGTCTAGAGAGTATGTGAATGGTGTGGAAGAGTTCTTGGATTTTGCCAAAAGTCATGCCAATGGTGATAAAATTTGGTGTCCCTGTGTTCAATGTGGAAACTATAGATTGTATCCAATTCCAATTGTTAGAGGACATTTATTTCAAAATGGAATTATAAGTAGTTATCAAAAAGAGACATTCACACTCCGTGCAATGTTGATATGGACAATTAACGACTTCCCTGCATATGGCAAATTATCTAGTTATTCAGTGAAGAGTTCTATTAGTTGTCCTATTTGCATGATAGAAATGTCTCACAAACGATTGAAGAATGGTAAGAAAACCATTTTTCTTGATCATAGAAGATGGTTGCCAAGAGATCATTGCTATAGTAAACAAAAGAAAGCCTTTGATGGCAACAACAAATAAAGAGACCCTCCTTGCCCTTTGATAGGTGAACAAATGTTTGAAATGGTAAAAGATATAAGAGTCATATTCAGTAAGAGAAAGCAAGGTAAGGACAAGCTGTCAAATGATGGACCATGAAAAAAAAGATCAATCTTCTTTGATCTTCCATATTGGAAGACACTTTTTGTTCGTTATTGCTTGGATGTTATGCATATTGAGAAAAACGTTTATGAATCCATAGTCGGCACGTTACTTGACATTCTGGGCAAGACTAAGGATGGTGAAAAAGCTCTGTTGGATCTTATGGAAATGGAGATTAGGCCTAATTTGTTTCTTAAGAAAAGAGGGAACCATACTTACTTACCTCTGGCAAAGCACACATTATCCAGAGTGGAAAAGAGAAAGCTTTGTGAATGGCTTGCTTCATAAAAAGTGCCAGACAGGTATTCTTCGAACTTCAAAAAGTTGGTGTCGGTGAAGGATTTGAAACTTATTGGCATGAAAACACACGATTATCATGTGTTAATGCAGCAATTACTACCACTTGCTTTGTAGGGAATTCTAACAATGGATGTGAGATTTACAATTTCCAAGTTGTACTTTTTCAGTTTAATATGCTCAAAGGTCATTGATCTACTTGTACTAGATTCACTATAGTCAGAGTTGGTGGAAACCTTATGCATGCTTGAAAAGTATTTTTCACTGGCATTTTTTGACATCATGATTCATTTAACCATGCACTTAATACGTAAAGTTAAGTTATGCGGACCGGTATATTTGAGATGGATGTAACCATTTAAAAGATATATGAAGGTTTTAAAGGCCTATGTTAAGAATCAAAATAGGCCAGAGGGATGTATTGTAGAAAGTTACATAGTTGAGGAATCAGATGAATTTTGCTCCAAGTACATATCTAATGCGGACACAATTGGGGAGCCAAAGATTATAAACATTGAGGTTAGGGGACTATATACAGACAATCTTTCATCAGTAAATCGAGCGGAGTAGGAGCAATCTTGTCTTTATGTCTTGTACAATGCTAATGAAGTAGAGCCTTTCATTGAGGTGCATATGAACAAATTAAAAAAAGCATACCCAAAAAGAGCAAGAAATGAGAAGTGGTTGCAAGATGAACACAACTAGACCTTTCGGTTGTGGATTAGGGCACACATCTATGGCAAGTGCTCCACATCACAAGATGGAGGCATGTCACAGGAGTTGAAGAACCTAGCTAGAGGACCATCGTCGGTAGTTACAAGGTATACATCATATTCCATAAATGGTTACACTTTCTACACTCGTAAAAGAGATGAGAAGCATCCGCTGCAAAATAGTGGTGTGACTCTCCGTGCTAAGGCTATGCATATTGCCTCTGCTAAGGACAAGAATATGGTATATGGGACCATGAACTACTTTGGTTTCATTGAAGATATTTGGGAACTTGATTATGGGGGATTACGCATAGCACTTTTTAATTGCAAGTGGGCCGATAATAACTATGTTAAGAACGACGATGACGGCATCACAGTGGTTGACTTTAGAAGATTGGGATACAAGAATGATCCCTTCATTATGGCATCATAAGCAATCCAAGCTTTTTATACTATAGATCTCCAAGACATAGAGTTGTCTCTAGTCATCCTGACAAAGCCAAGAATAGTTATCAACAGTGAAGAAGTTGATGAGGATTGCACAGACATCCCTTCATTCACAAAGGGATTGCCACTGGTTAAAGAGATATATAATTTTGAAGATGATGTTTTGCACTTGCTTTGTGAAGATGTGGAATGGATATGTATTGAGGAACCAATGAAAAAAAAGATAAAAAGATGAGCATCTATAAACCAATTTATGTTAATTTATTTTAACATTTTTCTTTAATTTATTTCATTTTTTAATCTTTTTTAAGGGTTTTGTATATCTATCTATAGTTATATTTATGGTGAAAATAGAGAAAAAGTATACATTCTAGGCCACTAGATGCTTAACACACGGGTTGGCCACTTTGAGCAGCAAAGAATATCATATGTAAGAAATATTTAAGACAATTTTTTACAACACTTTTTCCAAAAACCATCATGAAACAAAGTCTTTCACGATGGTTTTTGAAAAAACCATCGTGGAAAACATAAATAATGCTGAGAAAATCAGCAATTTTCCACGACAATTTTTGCAAAACCATCATGGAAAGCCATTCACAGTATAAAAAATGCATAGCTTTTCCACTACAATTTTTGTAAAAACCATCGTGGAAAGCTAGCACAGCTTTTTCCACAAGGGTTTTTGCAAAAACTGTCATAGAAAGCTTCTCACAACATAAAAAATGTTGCAAAAAGTAGCAGCTTTTTTCACAACGTTTTTTGCAAAAACCTTCATGGGAGACAGCATTAATTTTGCTGTGAAATATTACAACATTCGACGGCAATTTCTACAAAAACTGTCGTGGAAGCATCATTTCCCCCTTTTAAATTTTTGAAATACTCTCCTACAGCCCATTTTGAGTGCGCGCCCTCACTCTCCAAGATTCCTTACTCTTTCTTTAAAATCCCTCTTTCTCTCTCACTAAAATCCTTATCTCTCTCCGCCGCCATCACCTCCACAGTTGTAGCCTTCGCTGCCATAGCCTACTCGCTGCTGGTAAGCTCCCCTTCTCTCTCTCTCCTCTTCCCCCTCCCGCTCTCTCTTTCCTCTTACCCCTCCCTCTCTCTCTCCTCTTCCCCCTCGCCCTCCCCCACCATCGCGACCACCCCACCCCCCCCCCCCCCCAACCCACCCCTCGCCCCCACCCACCCACCCCCCACCCCCCTCCCACATGGCCCCCACCCCACCCCCTGGCCCCCAGCCGTTCACCCCTTGCCCCCACCCACCCTTACCCCCTCGGCCTTCGCCCCCACCCACCCCCCTCCCCCTTCACCCTTTGCCC
>CAMOHE010046797.1:0-54868 GCA_946598075.1 Artocarpus hirsutus
TATCTTTCTGATTCATGAAATCATTTCTTTATCAGACGTAATCATTTACATTCTTTATGAAGTTCATTATGAACATTTCTCAATCAATCGTTTGTAAAGATAATTAGATAGAATCATTTCTCAATCTGTCATTGAAAACATTTGATAAAATTCATTTTTGGCTTAAATCATTTTGAAATAGGGCTACCAAAGATAAGGGGTAGAAGTCCTACCTCAATACTCGTACCGGTGTCTCACACCGTAATCTCGGTCCGCTATACGTTAGCTCCGCGGATCCACACACAAATCCTCGAATCAAAGCTTGAAAACGTTGTTTTTGTTGTTGAATCTTGTTCCTGAGCCTTCGACCTCCTAGCCCGAAGCTTGAAAACGTGATTTGTTTCAAAATTTTAGAGAGAGAATGAGAGAGAGTGAGGGAACCCGAGAGAGACGAGAGAAGAGAGAGAATGAGCGAGAGAAAATGAGAGGAAAGAGAGAGAAAGTGAAATAAATAGAAGAAGAGAGAGAAAAGTAGTTGCACAAAGCTGTGAGCGACTACACACTGTTTTCAAATCAAATTGTTTTGTTAAAACTTAAATTAACAATCAAAAACAATTTAGAACAATCAAAAATCATCAAAAAGGTAATTAGCACGAGGTTTCCACAAAGTAATCAAATTATGTTTAAAACACTTATTATGGCACACTAATTCACCATTTAACATTCTATTTCCATTTAATTAACTTCGGGGTGTTACAGGTGCATCCCGTTAGTCCAATCTTGATAAGGCCCAATCTTTTACCCAATCTCAACAAGTCTCTCAGCACCAGTTCCATCAGTTTACCCCTCAATAGAAACCCTATTCAGTACAAGTTTATTAGCTGTCTAGTATTGGAAGAAACTTTCCACAATATAGAGCACCCAATCTAGCTAGTGTGTAGTCTCCTCCACCACAGCAATATCGACCAACGAACCTTAGACCCAACAATGCCAATAAAGGAAAGGGGAAAGCCCTAGCTCAATCCACATCATGACCGCAAGAAGTTTTGGTGCTCAGACCAGTAATGCAGTAATTGATGATTTAATCCTTATTTCTCAATCTTTAGCTTGTGTTTTATTTGATACTAGTTCCACGCATTCTTTCATATCAAATTCATTTGTAAATACTTTGGGATTAGAAATAGAGAATTTAACAAACGCATGATAATTTCCTCACCCTTGGGGCGAGTATATATGAACAATATATGTAGATCTTGTAAAATAATGATTAGGGGTGAGATTTTGAGAAGTGATTTGATTAAAATCCCAATGAGTACTTATGATGTAATCTAGGGATAGATTGGTTGTCTAAATATAATGCCATTGTAGAATGTCACCTTAGAAAAGTGACCTTAGTAACTTACAAGGGAACATTAATCACCTACTAGGGTGGTGATGATTGAGTGATGGATGAACGATTCTTGAAGTCATGTTTTAGAGGGCGAAGAAACTTAGCTTGTTACGTACTTCTTTCAACCTTAAAAGGATAGTCTAGTGTAGCAGGAAGGAACACAGTCATATCAATGGTTAACAAGTTTGATGATGTCTTCCCTGATGAGTTACCTAGATTACCACTGCATTAAGAAATTAAGTTTAGTATTGAGTTACTCCCCCGAATCGCTCCAATTTCCATCATACCATATTAAATGGCACCGATAGAAATGAAAGAACTAAGGAAGTACCTTCAAGAACTTGCAAATAAATGGTACATCTAGAATAGTACATCACCGTGGGGTGCACCAATTCTATTTGCTAAAGAAAATGACGATATTCTCAAGTTGTGCATTGACTATTAGCAGTTGAATTGGGTCACAGTGAAGAACAAGTACCCACTACCCAAGATCAATGAGTTGTTCTATCAATTGGGAACTTCCCGATACTTTTCAAAAATAGACTTGTGTTAAGAGTATCATCTGCTTTGAGTAAAGGAGGAGGATATTCTCAAGACGGCTTTCAAGACCCAGTATGGGCACTGTAAGTATTGGGTAATGTCGTTTGGATTGGAAAATACCCCTGTAGCTTTCATGGACTTAATGAATTTAATTTTTAGGCCTTATTTAGATCACTTGGTGATTGTGTTCATCGATGACATCCTAATCTATTCTAAGACTTGGAAGAAGCATAAGCAGCATTTGAGGATTGTACTTTAGACTCTACGGGAACATCAACTATATGCTAAAAAGGAGAAGTGTGAGTTTTTGGTTGACCGAAGTCAAGTTTTTAAGGATATGTTATCTCTGATCAAGGTATTGCAGTGGTTCCTTCTAAGGTAGAAACAGCGGTGCAATGGGAACGTCCAAGGAATGAGGCTAAAATCTGTAGTTTTCTAGGGCTCACAATATACTATAAAAGATTCGTACAAGACTTCTCGAAGATAGCAGCACCATTGACACGATTGACTAAGAAAGAAGTTCGATTTGAATGGAATGCTGAATGTGAGTACGCTTTTCAAGAGTTAAAAATCTGGTTGACCACTGCTCTAGTGTTAATCATACCAAGCAGTAACGAGCCTTACAAAGTTTATACTAATGTGCCAAGACATAGATTTGGATGCGTGCTAATGCAACATAGACATGTTGTGGCATATGGATCACGACAACTGAAGCCTCACAAGCAAAACTATCTCACTCATGATCTGGAACTTACAGTAGTAATTCATACACAAAAAATTTATAGATGTTATTTTTTTGGAGCAATATTTTAGATTTTCTCTAATCATAAAAGTCCAAAGGATTTGTTTACTCAAAAGGATCTGAATTTGAGACAATGAAGACGGATGGAATTTATGGAAGACTATAACTTCACGTTGCAATATCATCTGGGAAAAGCCAATGTAGTTGCAGATGCGCTTAGCAAGAAATCTTTTGGAATTCTCGCTTATCTAATGTTTAAGGATTAGAAGAGACATGCAGTGGTGAATTTTGGAAAAACATTACGTAGCAAAATTTTAAAAATTTTTGTACCAAAGTATTTTCCAAAATACAAGTTTGACATGCTATATACATAAATTAACCAAATCTTACTAACCTTGTAAATGCAAAAAAGCTCCCGCAATCTGTGAAGAGTATAACGTTCTAGAAGAGCCTCAACCAACTAGTCTTCTTTGCTATTCTTTATCCATGATCAGTGTCTGTAGGGGCTGCCCACTCATACAACTCTTCCACGAGGCAACTCCTTCTAAGCAATTAAGAAATACCCAAAGCTATGGTTCGTGATATGTGAACAACAGCTCTCTAGGGAGTTACAGAGTCTTAATGGCAGAGTCTCACTCTAGACTTCTCAATTGATCTAAATATCAATGAATTTCACTCCCCTTTATATAGAGGTTGGGCCTAGGAGTCAATTCTCATCAGATAAGGCCTTAAAAATTTAAATCATAATCAAATCAGAAACAATATCTAATAAAATCTACATAGAAACACGTGATTTATTGAACGCTAGGTCGGCAGCTGAACTTCTAGGTGGACCTGCTAAACTTCTGATAAATAATCCTTGCAAATCTTTATTTCCCACCGAAGATTCTTGGGATAGAGCCTCAGTTTTAATTCAAAAAACCCAATAGAGAAGTTATTTGATTAAAACAATCATATCTAGATAAGCCTATGTTCTCCAACATGGCTATTACATATAAGTCAGCTAAAAGTCTATGTTCTCCTATAACTACCCACATTGATTTACAAATCATAAAGACTTCAGCTATTCCACCCATCAATGTACTAAGGGTTAGTGGAAAGTTACATGTTCCAGTTTCTAGTTGTAGTATAGAAGCAAATAATATAGATATGAACCAATGAGCAGCACCAGTATCAAATAATACATGGGCCCAAGAGTGAGATACATGAATCATATTGTCTACAACAAAGTTGTCGACTTGTCTTGCTTGTCTAGTCGTAGCTATAACAACATAAGCTTGAGTTGTTGCCTTTCCTTTGTCGTTGTTTCCCTTCCCTTGATTACCTTAACTGCTGCTAGCATTATTATTCCCCCCAAGAAAATATGGTCTTTGATTAACAAAAGCCTAAGGAGTCGGTTGGAAGTTCTGATTTGGATAGAAACCTAAACCCTATGGTCGTGCTGATAAGTTACACTAGGGCTGGAACCCTCGAGGTTGAGTTACTGATGCATGAGAAACTGACGAGCTTTGTTGTGATGCCCCTTAGTTTGGGTTTCTTCCCCTCATAATGGAGCCAAAATAACTACCTTATGGAGTGAAGGATGGCTATGTAGGGCGATTGGGGCAGTTCCTTCTCAAGTGTCCCACTTGTCCATAGTTTTGACATGCATATGGTTGGAAGCGATCGCCACTTGAGGATCCACCATTGACACTCACTCGGCTATTTGGAGTTACTTGCCTTTGTGACCTTTCATTCTTGTTCATCTTCTTCTAGTGCCCACCAGAACCTTTGTATCCTCTATAGAAGTTCTTCAGCTCTGACTCTACACACTAAGCAATAACCACAAGTTCAAGAAACTCAATTGATAGGATAGCGCTATCATTTGTCTAATTTTTGGCCTTAGGTTTTTTCTAAACTTTTGGCATCTGGCCAAGGGGTCTAACATAGTTCCATGATTGTAATGAGATAATTCTATGAATCGGGCTTAGTATTCGGCTACTAACTTGTCTCCTTGTACTAAATTTTCAAATTCTTGTAGAATTGCTTGTTTGCGACTTTGGGCAATGTATTATGGAATATCGTCTCAAATTAATCCCAAGTAAGGTTTGGCATGTCATAATCATCTTTCTGAATATCCCACCACTCCTCAACTTTGCCCTCAAACACATACGTCGAAAAACTAACTTGATATTCCTATGGAATTCTTAGAGTATCTAACTTATTCTCAAAAGCCTTTAGCCATTGTTCTATCATGTCAGGATTGGGTTCTTTGGTAAACATAGGGGGTTTTTGTTTCATGAACTCTTTCAATAGGGTTAGATGATGTTGTTCAGGGTCACGAGCCTCTACAGGCCTTTGTACATTCTACAAAGCTTGAAGAATCTGACCTAAATTATTTACTTCTAGTGTAGGTGGTTGAGGCTGTGCTACCCATAGAGGTTGCTTAACTTCTTGAGCTTGTTGTGTCGGGTGAGGTTGCTCAACTTCTATAGATTGCTCAACCGGTTGTGGCTGCGTAGCAAGCTAAACTTGCTCGATAGGTTGTGATTGTTTAGATAATGGAACTTGACATCTTGGTGACATGGTTTCTTTTGACTATGAAAGTTTATCTAGGATTAGTAGCAATAATGATGACATTAACATTTAACTTTAAACCATTTAAAAATTTTGATTTTTAAGTCAGTGCTACACTCCTAAATTAACCGAACCTAAGCTCTGATACCAGAATCTGTAATGCCCTTATGCGAGGTATAGCAGTATTGAATAAATATGAATAAATATAATTCACAATACCATTTCAAAATAGCAGAACATTACCCATAGGTCTATTGAAAAAATAGTACATAGTGGAATTTTAAAATTTTTTATATTAGAATATTTTCTAAAACATAAGTTTGACACACTATATGCATAAATTAACTAGATTTTACTAACCTTTGAATGTTAAAGAACTCCCGTAATCCATGAAGACAAGTAATATTCCAAAAGAGCCTCAACCAACTGGTCTTCTTTGCTATTCTCTATCCATAATGGGAATGAGTATAGGCTCACGTCGTTCAGCTTTTACTAAGTGACTCTCCTTCCAACCAATTGAGAAATACCGAAAGCTATAATTTGTGATTTGTGAATGATAGCTCTCTGAGGAGTTTTAGAATTTACTGACAGAGTCTCTAGATTTCTCCACTGATCTAAATAATAATGAGACTCACTCCCCTTTATAAAGAGGTTGGGCCCAAGAGTCAGTCCTTATCAGATAAGGCCTCAAAAATTTGAATCAGAATCAAATTCGAATTAATATTTGATAAAATTTGCATGGAAATGCATGATCCTTTTATTGCCCAGTCCGCAGGCCGAACTGGCAAATCGACTTACCGAACCTCCTCAATCGACAGGCTAAACTTCAAGATCGGCCTGCCAAACCTTTGATAAAAGATCCCTATGAATCTTTATTTTCCACTCGAGATTCTTAGGACAGAGCCTCAATTTTAATTCAAATAACCCAACAGAGAAGTTTTCTGATTAAAATAGTCATATCCAAAAAATCTCTAAGAAAATAAATATTCTTGATAATTCAACAAGTTTATCATGAATTAATTCAAAATTAAACCAACCGATAAACAAACATGAATAATCAGATCTTGATAATGCAACAAGTTTATCTTGAATTAATTCTCACAAATTAATTCAATTGATAAATAAATATGAATTATCTGATTCTATCGAATTTTTAGCCAATTTGTTAATATGACACAAGTCACCAATTATTGGAAAAGCATGCCTATCGTTACAAGATTTTTATGAGCTAACAAAAGAGACCTGATGGACCTATATAGTTCAAGCTCTCGATAATCATGAAACCCAATATCCTAAATATACATTTTATAATTATCAACTCCAACGCTACTCCACTAAAAGCTTGGAACTACATTCTCGAACTATATAGAATTACCAAGCCTGTATAGCTAAGTCTCCATGACATATCATAATGTATCGTATCCCTATAGGATTATCCATAATCGGCTTAAGGAAAAGTTCTGTCTTACCTTGCCGCTTACAGATGTCCCCAGTCTCTACTTACAGTTCAAGAGTTTTCGAAGTGCCCCTTGCCGCTTTGTTAAGGCCTAGCCTCCAAACATGTCTTTTAGATTATCCAAGATCTACTTAGCAGTCTTATAATCCTCATGTTGAGCCTATAGCATATTATTCATGTTGGCCATAACATAGCAGCAGGCCAGATCATTAGTATCTTTCCAATGACCATATGCTTGGATTTGATCATTGGTGGAATCTCTCGTAGGCTCGGGAGGACAAGGTGTTGTCAACATAAGATTTAGTTTCTCAAAAGATAGGACGATGTTCAGGTTCTATTTCCAATCATTATAGTTTTCACTAGCTAATTGGTTTTTGTGGATTATCGATGATAAAGCATTTTTAGATATTTTTAATTGACAATAAAGAATTATATATCGAACATAAGCAAATATGTCTTAATAATTTAGTAAGATAACACAATCAAGTAAAACATTCAAATGTGTTTATGTATCAAAACCTTGAAAATATCACAATCTTTCAACGATAATTCTTAACTCAAAATCCAATAAGCTCCTAGGGATTCTTCCCAAATTCAATTAGGAACACAGATCCCCTCCTGATTAATATATGTCATTCAAAACCCCATATGATCCAACATATATTGATAATCATTTCTTTAGCTATCAATTTTATTAACAGAGCTCCTAGAGGAGGTTAATAATAAAATTGACATAAGTGTATAACCTTTATTTGAGTACTTTATCCATGATTTACAATCACCACTTAGGGGTATACAATGATAAATCATGCTAAAATACGTTATCCTTTTGGAGATCTAACTCGGTACATGATGAAGTCCCTTCTTAGGGGTCAGAACTACTATGTGCTACCTATGGACCAACAATGGAGGCCGTAGGTCCTCTCTTCGAAAACCTTCTCCCACTCATTCTTTTGAAATCAAGGTTTATTTTGTAAACATGTGTGAACAATTTTTTAATGAATGGCACTCCCTATTCTATATAACATGTTATCAATGTGCATGGTAAATCATATTATAATGCAGACAAGTAAAGCAATCAAGCAAAATAATAAATAACCGTAATATTTTGGTTCCACCCTAGAGAATAGAAAATAAAGATTACAAGAGATAAATCAAAACATATTATCGATTCTTCGTCCTTGAATCTTCAAGTTGTATCCTTCTTCATGTAATGTCCATATTTAAGTCTTCAATCCCGTATAGATCGAATACTCCATATTTTCGGTCATATCCAAATATAATGTTTGTCAGAATTATCCCAAAAATAAAATCAAAACTATATCGAAAACTACACCTGTTTTAGAAAAAAAATTCAACTCTCTGCCGGTATATCGATCTGTGTGATCGGCCTATCGATCATAATCCATCGGCTTGCCAATCTTTTAGGTCAGCCTGGCGATCATGACAGTTCGGCCTGCCAAACCTGAAAGTTTGGCCTACCGTTAGAGCCACCAAATTTTTGCCCCATTGACAGCTTACCAAACTAAGTCCAGATTGCTGATCTTTGACCATCAGCCTACCGAACCTGAGGGTTTGGAATGCTAACCGAGCAAAGATCAACCTTTTTCAAAAAATACAGTTTTTTAATGCAATTTATCAATTTTACTTTTAAACAATTCAAAAACATAAAATTAGATACTCAGGAAATACCTAGAAACGCTATCATCCATCTTGTAGATCCATCTTCTAAATCTGTCTTCTCCGAATAATTAATTAATACAAAATTCTTACAAATTTAAAATTAAATAATAATTCCTAGACGAAGATGATAGTTCACCATCTAATTATATGAAAAACCTAGATACATATTTTAACCTCTAGGAACCATAACCGTTATAAATTAATTAATTAATTAATAATTAATTAATAATTTAATCAACCATAATTAATTAATAAACATTCACTATATAATCCACGATAATATAAAAATATATACAAAACCCTATAGTGTCAGCTCTCTAAAAAATTAAATTCAAGTGTATAAAAGATCAAGATCACATAATTTATATGTATAGCATGATCACAAACTTGCAAATTTATGTAAAAACTTGGCTCTAATACCAATTGTTAGAAAAATAATACACAATAGATTTAAAAATTTTTATAACAAAATATTTTTCAAAATACAAGTTTGACACGCTATATACATAAATTAACTAGATCTTACTAACCTCGTCAATGTAGAAAAGCTCTCGTAATCTGTGAAGAGTATAACGTTCCAAGAGAGCCTTAACTAACTAGTCTTCTTTGCTATTCTCTATCCATGAATGGTGTGTGTATGTGGGCACACTCATACAGCTATTCCACGAGGCGACTCTCCTTCCAACCACTTGAGAAATACCCAAAGCAATAGTTTGTGATTTGTAAACAACAGTTCTCTGGGGAGTTACAGGGTCTCATTGGTACAGTCTCACTCTAGATTTCTCAACTGATCTAAATAACAATGATTTTCACTCCCCTTTATATAGAGGTTGGGCCCAGGAGTTAGTCCTTATCAAATAAGGCCTCGAAAATTCAAATCAAAATCAAATTAGAAACAATATCTAATAAAATCTGTGTGGAAACACGTGATTTATTTAACGCTCAATCAGTAGGCCAAACTTCAAGATCGGCCTGCTAAACTTGCTCCATCGGTAGGCTAAACTTTCAATAAATGATCCCTCAAATCTTTATTTCCTACCTGAGATTCTTGGGATAGAGCTTCAGTTTTAATTCAAATAATCCAATAGAGAAGTTATCTGATTAAAACAGTCATATCTAGATAATCTCTAGGAAAATAAATATTCCTAATAATTCAACAAGTTTATCTTGAATTAATTCAAAAACTAATTTAACAATAATAGACGTGAACTATTTGATCCCGATAATTCAACAACTTTATCTTAAATTAATTTTCACAAAATTCATTTAACTAATAAACAGATATGAATTATCTGATTTTATCAAATTTTCAGCCAATATAATAATATGACACAAGTCATCAACTATTGGAAAAGCACACCATATCGTTACAGGATTTTTATGAGCTAGCAAAGGGGACCTGATGGACTTATATAGTTCAAGCTCCTGATAATCATGAAACCCAATATCCCAAATATATATTTCATAATTATCAACTTCAATGCTACTCTACTAAAAGCTTAGTGCTGTACTCTCGAACTATATAAAATTACAAAGCCCGTATAGTTAAGTCTCCATAACATATCACAATGTATTGTATCCCTATAATATTATCCATAATCGACTCAAGAATAAATTCTATGTTACCTTTCTGATTATTTTTATCTTACATTTTATTATCTCACCATCAGAAAACTTACCATCTAAAAATGGTATACCATTTGGTTACACCTATGTATCCAAATGGTTGAGCGCTCTAGTTTTTCAGTTACAGGATAACGCAAATAAGAGGATGTCAATGACTCCTAAAGAAGAGCTATGGATTCCATATCTATGAATAACAAGTCTACACTATCAATAGTTACACCATCAGAAAACTTACCATCCAAAGATTGTGTACCATTTGGTCACACTTATGTATCCAAATGGTTTAGCGCTCTAGTTTTTCAATTATAGGATAACGCATATAAGAGGATGTCAACGACTCCTAAAGAAGATCTATGGATTCCATATCTATGAATAACAAGTCTACGCTATCAATAGTCATGCCTCCAATGTATCAGCATGCGAACCACTATTAAAATGTGGATGTCATCCTTTGGTACATCAAAAGACATAAGTCAAGACAACGGGTCTACTATTCATCTCAAGATTAAGATACAATACATATGATTATCTAAAGTGAATCGATTTGCTGAGACAGAATTATTAATCCCAAGCAATTCACTTTATGTCCCGATCTAACACATCATCACCTATGACAAGGTACCAATATTTCTCTTCATGGAGTCCACCTTTGATGGTTAAGACAAACCATCTCCTGTTAAGGATACAGACAACATAACAATCTTTGCATGAATAAAGCACCCAACTTTATTCCCTAAATTGCAAATCTTTTGATTTGGACCGTCACTTTAAAAATCGTGTCTTTCGCTTAATTTGTCCATCATATACACAACACTTAAAGGTTTGACCGATAGTCTTAAACTTTTGTTTGCTTATCATACATTCAACAAATATGAATGTAAAGAGGACAAGATTTGGTATATAAATAATAAATAAATTCTTTATAGATAAAAATGTCTCCAAAAACATATTACATTTTTACTCCTTAAGTGAGTATAGGCTTGTAGCATTATGAAGATTGCAATCAAGTGTTGGCATATAACATGGAATCTACACCAGCTCTTGTTCAACTGCTAAAAGGGAATCAGTGGCGAGAGCAACATCTTCAGGGGATATGGATGGATACAGAATGGAGAATAGTTTAGTGAATGGAGGATACATACAGATGGATCTTTATATTTTAGGAAACGTTTAGCAGTGCTTGTAATAGAAGAGGTAACAAAGGCTGTAATGGATGAGGCACGCAAGTCCCATTTTGCTATTCATCCTGGAAGCCCAAAGATGTATCTAATTTAAAATGACAATATTGGTGGAGAGGTATGAGAAAAGATGTTTTGGATTATGTCACCAAGTGTATGACTTGTCTCTAGGTGAAAGCTGATCATCAAAAACCCATTAGACAACTTCAACTGCATCAAGAAGGAAATGGGATCACATTACGATAGATTTTCTCACCGGTTTACTAAGAATGAGGCAAAACACGATACAATTTAGGTTGTCATCGATAGGGTGACAAAATTATCCATTTCATACCCTTTAGATCGACGTGGTCAAAAAAAGTCCTTGGAGAGTTGTATCTTGAGAACATAGTGAGACTGCATGGAGTTCCATTGTCCATTACCTTTGATAGGGATACCTAATTTAATGCTAAGTATTATAGAAATTTTCAAGAAGCACTAGGTATAGAGTTAAATTTCACCATTGCTTTTCATCTTCAGACCGATGGACAATTTGAACGAGTTATTCAGATTCTTAAGGATATGTCACATGCTTATATTTTGGACTTTGGTAGAAACTGGAAGAGATGCCTGCATCAAGCTGAGTTTGTATACAATAATAGTTACCAAGCAAGTATCGGTATGGCACCGTTTGAAGCACTTTAGATCGTGTCGATCATGGTTTGCTGGTTAGAAGCTGAGAATAGGATCATCAGCAGACCAAATAAGATTCGTGAGAAGAAAAAGAAGATTGCTATAATTCGGGATTGATTGACAGCTGCCTAGAGCCAACAAAAGAGTTATGCTAACAAGAGACACTAACATATGAATTTGAAGAAGGTGACTATGTTCTCCTAAAGGTTTCTTCATGCAAAGGGATTATGCATTTCAATGTAAGTGGGAAACTTGCACCGAGGTATATCAGGCCATTTGAGATTTTGCACCTTGTCGGTGTAGTTGCTTATCGATTTGATCTGCCCTTGAGCTCTCTTATGTTCACAACGTGTTCCACATGTCAATGCTTCAGAAATGCCCACCCGAACCAAGCAAAGTTGTTTCATTCTATGATGTATCGATGCAGGAAGACATGACTAATGAGGAGGTGTCAATTTAGATTATTGATCGGAAGGCAAAGAGTTTACGACATCGTGACATACCACTAGTGAAAGTCTTGTGGCAACACCACGTTGTCGACGAGGTGACATGGGAACTAGAGTCGATGATGCAAGAACTATACATGCACTTGTTTTTTTTTTAAATGATTTTTAATTTCGAGGACGAAATTCCTTTTATGAAGGAAAGCTATAATCTCCAAAAATTAACTAGACATAATTAGTGCACAAATTGGTGAACTAGTATGCCCAATTACAAATTAAGTTTTATTTAATTATTTTGTGATATTTTCTTAATTAATTGCATCTTTAATAATTTTGTTGATTTATCTGAAATTTTAGTATTTGTTAAATTACCTTTAATGAATTTAGCATTTGTTAACTCATTTTGAAACGATTCTGGTATTTGATTTTTATTTCCTAAAAATTAGATTTTGTTAACAAACTGCTAAATGCCCAACAAGTCCCCAAGCCCTCCTTTCTCCTATTTAGACAAAGATCACGTGAAACCTGGTTTTAAGACCCAAGGCTTCCCTTTTTAAAATTCAAAAATGCTCCCCAAGAGTCTAAAAACCAGCCTTAAACCGTTTATAAAAACTATGGGTGAAACACATTTTTCTCCTCCAAAAACCACCTTTGGAACTGAGATGAAGACCTTAGCTCAACAGATATAGGTCCCCCACTATTACTCATCCTCTTTATCCTCTTCACATTTTTTTCTATACTCTCTCTTTCTCCCTTTCTTTGTGCAACCCAATGACTGCCTCAAGAGCCCAGGCCATTTCTAGCCTTGTTTTTGGCCAAACAATAGCTGAAAGTGGGAGATTGAGGCTTTCAAATTAGCTTAAAAGTTCAAATCGAGGTTAGCCACATTCTTTGCAAGCTAAACTCATGTTTTAGAGCTGTAGATTTAGATTTTTGAAGGTCAAATTCATGTAAAAAATAACTAAATTGTAGCCTTGTTAGAATAGTTTTTGTTTTGAAAAAATTTGTCAAAAATCCAGTCCTACATGTTATGATCTGGGTATGGGTGAGCATGAACAACAAGTAATCTAAGATTGTATGATGTATTCCATCATGAATTCATGCTCTATTTAGATTAAAATTGAATCAAAACTAGTTTTTATATTTTTGGTTTATTCTCAAAATAAGTTGTAAAAATGTATGAAAAATGATAAAGATGGTTTACATGTGCATATAATCAAGTTTGAATGTCTCATATGATGATTATCTATCTTTTAGGAATGTTTAGATTGCATTAGAAAATGTTTAAAATGAGTTAAGGATAGATTGAAGCTCGGATGCTTAAAAATAGAGCATACCAGTTGCGATAACATGGTTGACCATGGTCTACGTAATGTGGTCTATCGAGCAACTGTGGATACATGGTCAACCACAGAATGCTATACGTGATTGACCACACTACACCAGAGGGCTGCTCTTAGGCCACCTAAGCCCCGCCTATTCCAAAATGCATTTTAAAATATATTTTACTTGATTTATAGATCATAAATTTTTTTTAGCATGATCTAAAATGTGTTTAAATGTTAAGAAAATAAATGAGACATTAAAATTATATAAGGCATGCTAAGGAACCACGAGTAGTATGCTAGTGAGTTACGATAATGATTAGATGCTAATATGATTAGTCTACACCTAAGGTCATCTGTCGTTCCATTGAGCAAACATGTAGCGCAATAAGACTATAGTGTTGGTGCTAATGTGCTAGATAACGAGGTAGAACTTTAAACCCTCCTCATTCGAAAGCCATGATTTGAAAAGGGTTTTTACCATACTGTATTTTTCCTAAAAATTTTTTAAAGGAATGATTTATTTATATTTATTTTTTTCCATTGATGTTGGATATGATCATAATGAATGAAATAATGAATGTAAAAATGATAACCTAGTAATATAAGGCCACGATAATGTTATGATCACAATGACACTGAGTACCGAATGGGTTAAGAACCCACCTTGTTCTAAATGATATATTTGTGCATGATGCCACACACAAAGATCAGGTCGTGCAGAGAGCGACCTTGGGGGTAGGTCTTAACACCCAACTAGGCCACTATGGTGGTGATTAGACAGCTTTGCACATAATGAACAATGATTTTATGATTTTAGATAATCTTAGGACATAAATGCTAAGTATGAAATTACTTGGGTGCTTATTTATTATCTCTCTATTGCATTTGATTTTACATATTTTATTTTATAAATATTGATTTTTGAACTTAAGTCCTATTGAGCCTTTCGCTCATGATTATACCTTTTTCTTTTTTCAAATCCCCCTTCCACGTGGTTTGTAGTATACCACCGAGTAGGAATTCATGAAGAGAAGAACATTTTAGAAAAGCCTTAACCAATTGATCTTCTTCACTATTCTTTATTGACGATAGGAATATAGGTGGTCATACGTTATACAGCTTTTCCTCTGTTGACTCCTTCCGACCACTTGAGAAAACCTTGAGTTAAGATTCTTGATGTTGAACAATAGCACTCAGGGAGTTTTATAGTTTCTCTCACTAGAGTACTTACTCTATGCTTCTCAAATGATCTAAATAACAAAGAAAACTCACCCCCTATTTATAGTGGTAAAATTTGGCATTAAACCTTATAAAATTAAGCCTCAAAATTCAAGTCTAGAACAAATTTTGATGAAAAACACATCAAAAATGAGTATACTGATTATCGTATATTCGGCATGCCGATCTAGGAGATTGCCTGCTGAACTTACTCCATTGGTCTACGGAACTTTCCCATCAGTCTGCCGACCATGCGATAACTTGGAATCCTAGATAGAAGCTCAGTTTTATTTCAAATAATCCAATAGAAAGTTATCTGATTAAACAATCATATACAAACAATCCCATAGTATATAAAATATTATCCAAATAATTCAACATGTCCATCTTGAATTAATTCACAAAATTAATTCAACTGATAAACTAAAGTGAATTATTAAATCTACTCTTATCGAATTTCAACTAATATAATAATTTAACATAAGTCACAATACATAGGAAAAATAAGCTATATCATTATAAGATTTATTATGAGCTAGCAAATGAGACCTAATGGACATATATAGTTCAGACTCCTATAATTATAAAATATAATATCCCTAATACATATTTTATAATTATCAACTCTAATGTTACTATATTAAAAGCTTAGAGCTACACTCTCGAACTATAAAAAATTTTAAAACTCCAACAAGCTAACCATCTATGACATATCATAATATGTTATATCCCTATAGGATATTCATAATCGGCTTAAGGATAAATTCTATTTTACTTTCTCAATTATTTTTATCTTATGTTCCATTATCACACCACTAGAAAACTTACTATTCATAAATAGTATACAATTTGGATACACCTATGTATCCAAATAGTTGAGTGCTCCAGTCTTCTAACTATAAGATATTGCATATAAGATAATATCATAAACTCTATAAAAGAGCTATGGATTCTTTACCTATGAATGAATAACTAGTCTTTGTCAATCAAGAGTTATATCTTTAATGTATAAGTATGCGTACCATCGTTAAACCAAGATGTCACCCTTTGATACATTAAAAGACATAAGTCAAGAATACGAGCCCATTAATCATTTCAAAATTAAGACACAACATATATGATTGTCTAAAGTAAATTGATTTAAACAAACAGAATTATTAACCAAATCAATTCAACTTTTTGTCCTGATCCAACATATAGTCACCTATGACAATGTACCAATGTTTCTACTTATGGCCCACTTCGATGACCAAGGCAAGCCATCTCTTGTTAGGAATGTAGACAACATAACAATCTTAGCATGAATAAAGCGCTCAACATTATTCCCTCGATTACGGACCTTATAATTTAGATAATCACTTTTAAGATTCATATCTTCCGCATAATCGATTTATCATATGCATGATTCTTAAAGGTTTAGACTAACAGTCTCAAACTTTTGTTTGCTTATCATACATTCAACAGAAATAAACATAAAGAGGACAACACTTGGTATATAAATAATAAATAAACTCTTTACTGTTGAAATGTCTCCAAAAACATATTACAATATTTACTCGTTAGAGCGCTATGTCTACAATCTCTCACTTACACTAAATGAGTAAATATGACATGTCTTGCATCACTGTAGCCTCTACATGCTTCTCGAACTTGTAGTTAATGTCTTCGTGAAAGGATAAGCTATATTATCCTCAGATGCAATCTTGCGTACTACAACATGCCTAGCCTCAAGGAAGTCCTTTATCACATGATACTTTTGATGAATATGCTTACTCTTCTTGTGAAAATTTGGTTCTTTAACATTAGCTATCGCTGTAGTGTTAACATAATACATCGATATTGCCTTAAGCATACTAGGAACTATCTTAAGATCCCTATGGAACTTGTGGAGCCACACTGCTTCTTTCGAAGCATCACTAGCTGCCACTTACTCGGCCTCTATCGTTAAATCCAAAGCAGAATCTTGCTTGACACTTCTATAAACAATGGCGCCTCTACCTAGAGTAAATATAGAACTAGAAGTCGATCTTCTTGAATCTAGATAGGATTGGAAATCCAAATTAATGTATCCGAGATGTATTAGATCATCACCTAAATAAACTAGCATATAACCTTTAGTCCTTCTCAGATATTTGAAAACATGCTTGACCGCAATCTAGTGGTGTGGTCTTGATCTGACTGAAATCGATTACTATCGCAACCACATAAGAAATGTCTAGTCATGTGCAAAGCATCGCATACATGAGATTACCTACTGTCGAAGCATAAGGCACCTTCTTCAAGTATTCTTTTTTTTCATCAGACTTTAGAGAGTCTTTCCTAGAAAGAGTAATTCTAGACCTAGATAGTTGCCCACTTTTCTTGGAATTCTACATTGTATACTTCTTGAGAATTTTATCTATGTATGTAGCTTGGGATAAAGCTATCATTTTGTTCTTCTTACCCTGAAAGATTTGAATACTCAAAACATAATTAGGTTCATCCAAATCCATCATGTTAAACTACTTAATCAATACCCCAACGTCATTGCCAATAAGTAGAATGTCATCTACATAGAGTAGTAGAAAAACCACATTTCTATCCTTAATGTGTTTGCAAACACATAGTTCGTCCATGTTTTGTTCAAACTTATGAGTCTTGATTACTTGATCAAATCTTATGTTCCAAGAATAGGAAGCTTGCTTAAGTCCATAAATTGACTTTAGCAGCTTACAAACCTTGCTCTCTTAACCCTAGCCTTGAACACGTCTGGCTATACTACATATATGGACTCATCAAGATAGCCATTTAAAAAAGTTATCTTGATATTAATTTGTCAAATATCGCAGTCGAGAGTAGTAGCTATGGACAAGAAAATGTAGATAGACTTAAGTATAGCTATAGGCGAAAAGGTTTCCTCATAATCGATTCCTTTCTTTTGTGTGTATTCCTTTTGTACCATTCTAACCTTATAGGTTTATACTTTCCCATCTACTTCTCTTTTTCCTCTTGTAGATCCACTTACACCCTATGGATTTTACCCTTCAAGAAAATCCACAAGTTCCCATACTTGATCAGTCTCCATAGACTTCATGTTAATGTTTATAGCTTTTGTCCAGAGCTTTGAATCAACATCATACATAGCCTCTATGAAAGTGTAAGGATCTCTATCACATTTAAACGGTATAACCAAGTAAGCTTTACCATTGAATATATATCTCTTGGGGTTAAAGCCCGATCCTCTCACTACGCCAAAGCTCCCTAGATTGTTGTTCGGTTGGTTTTTCTACAATGATTGGATTGGTTTCAACCAAAACCCTAGAGTGACCCAATCACTTACCAACTCCTCTAGTACCACGTTACTTTGAGGCGTAAAATCGTTCATGTAACTTTTCTAAAGAAATGTTATATTTGTTGAAACCACAACTTTATTTTCGTTCGAGTCATAGCAATAACCTTTTTTAGTCTCCTTTGGTTATCCTACAAACACACAAACTTACGAATGTGCTGCAACCTTCTTCGCTTCCTTATACGAGACATGAGTTGGATATTCCCATATATGAACATGATTTAAGGATGTCTTCCTACTCGTCTATAATTCGTGAGGAGTTTTAGAAACTGATTTTGAAGGCACATTGTTCAAAAGATAACATGCGATTTATGGTGCATATCTCCAAAAAGATAAAGGTAATGTTGAATAACTCATCATAGACGTATCCATAAAATTCCTATTCATTCTCTTAGCTACGCTATTTTGTTGTAGAGTGCCTAGTGCAGTATTCTCCAGATCCCATTCTCTAATAGGTATCTTAAGATCTCATCGGAGAGGTATTCTCCAGCTCAATCGGATTGAAGTGCCTTTATGGGTTTACCTAATTGCTTCTTCGGTGCAACCAAAAATTCCCTAAACTTGTCAAAAGTTTCACTTTTATGATGCATGAGGTAGACATACCTATATCTTAAGTAATCATCAAAAAAATGGCAAAATATATGACTCTCCATGTGCCCTAATGTTTATGGGATCACAAACATTACTATGCATAAGTTTTAGAACCCCTTCAGCCCTATTGCCCTTAGATCCAAATAGTCTCTTAGTCATTTTGTCCTCTAAACAAGATTCACATTGTGGTATAGATTCTACCTTTACATGACTTAAAGGTCCATCCTTTCCCAGTCTTTGAATCTTATTCAGGCTAATATGACCTAATCGTAAATGCCAAAAATAAGTCTTATTAGAGTGAGAAGTTTTAAGTCTTTGAGAGTTATCATTAACCTCAGTGTTAAGCAGTAAATCAATTTTAGACTTGATAAGATATAGATTGTTTTGCATCCATCTATCATAGATAAAAGATTGATTTTATGAATCACAACTTTATTATTAAAAGAAACTGAATAAGAGTCTTTAAATAAACAAGCGATAAAAATTAAATTCCTTTTAAGTTTAGGAACATAAAAACAATATTTGAAAACTATATTCCTATAATTATCAAAATAAAGATGGAAGTCTCCCACTACTTCAGCCAACACTAAGGATCTATTACTAATCCATAACGTGAATTGCTCATGTAATAGACTTCTCCTTTCCTTGAATCCCTGTAAAGAAATATAAACATAATTAGTTGCTCCAAAATCTATAACCCAAGTGTCACTTGATTCATCAACTAAACAATAACCAGAAGTTTGCACTTACCTCCTTAAGAAAGGAAGCCCTTACAATTCTACTTGATGTGCCTAACTCTCCCACAAAAAAAAAAAAAAGCACTTGAGCTTCTTTGGGTTCTTCTTTCTTTTCTTCTTGTTCTTGCCTTTTACCGAGACATAAGACTTCTAGTTCTTAGCCCTTAGCTTCTTTCCATTCCTTAGATTAAGATTGGAACCAGATACAGCCACTAAGTTAGCCTCACTACTAGCAGGAGTTTCCTTGATCAGATTTTCAAACTCTTGTAACTGCTTCATCAACTTAGTCAAGGTCACATCCTATCTATTACTCAAATTATATAAAGCTCTAAACGAGACGAACTCACTAGATAGAGTCTTAAAAACCATAGTCATCTATGACTTAGCATCATATTAGCTCCATCGGTTTGAGCCTCAACGAGGTAACCCGTGACTAACATCGTATGCTCCTTCATAGGAGTCCTTAGTCTTTGTTTGCAGCTTAAGAGTTTCCAAAGAGCCCTTTGCTGTTTCGTTACAGCTTGACCTCCAAACATGTCTTTAAGATTATCCAAGATCTACAGAGGAGTCTCATAATCTTCATGTTGAACCTACAGCACATTATTCATGCTAGACATAATGTAATAGTGGGCCTGATAGTTAACATCCTTCTAACGATCATATGCTTAGATTTGCTCATTAGTAGATTCCTTGGTAGATTGGGGAAGACACGTGTTGTCAGCACAAATTTTAGTTTCTCAAATGAAAGGGCAATATTCAGGTTCCTTTTTCAATTATTATAATCTCGCCAATTAACATGTTCTTATTAAGTATCGATGATAAAGCATTTTTAGACATTTTAATCTATAATAAAGATTCATATACTAAATATAAGCAAACATTCCATGATAATTTAGTAAGATAATACAAACAAGTAAACATACAATTGTGTTTATATGTCAAAACCTTAGAAAAATCATAACTTTACAACAATAATTCCTAACGTAGAATCCAACAAGCTACGTAGGGGAGACTTGCTAAATTTAATTAGGAACATGGATCTCCTCCAATTAATATATGTCATTTTAGAGTAAATTGCACTGTTGTATTTTAAACTTTTTGCTTTTTACTGTAACATGTAAGAACTTAACACTATTTAGTAACTATTTTTTATGGTTCTAACTATGATTGCCAAATAACTTCCGTTAAGTGCTTTTTTTATGTGTTGAGCTTCAAATTTCTTTTTTTAAATGATAAGCTCTACCCTTACAAAAACTCACATGCGAATTTCGTGACTCAAAGTGTCCATATTTCTAACGCTTGTTAGCCATTGGATCTCAATTGCAAATAATTTTAAAATTTGATTCGGAGCATTTTGTCAAGATTTAAAGTTTAGGGTATATTATAAAAAAAATGAATAGTTTAAGATGTAAGAATATAATTTACTCTTGCTTTTGAATGATAGAAACCCTCATTGGCAAAAATAATTGAGGAAGGTACTTTCTTCTTCATTTATTCTTTTTGTTTTTTGTACAATTAAGAGCCTGTTTGTTTTTAGAACTCTTTAGATTTTTTGAACTCAAATTTAGATTCAAGTATTAAGAATCATTTGAATACGTGTTTGTTTCCCCAAAATTTGAATATTTTGAGTATCAAGAATCCAAGTTTTTAGAGTTCTAACTCCCCCTAAACCTTTAATACTCAGATATCTCTACTACAGTAAAAATTAAAATTCTCTCTCTTATATTTATGAAAAAAATCATAACTTTTTTATTTGTTATCCAATTGAGATGATTCTTTTTTCATTGTGTTTCTAGTCAAAAGAGGAATAAAATAAGATCTGTGATGCATATTTTTTAAGATCATTAACATTAAGATTTTATTATATTTGTTGATAAATCAAAAACTATTTTTATTATCTCTCCAAATACAAATTTTAATTTTATTCCATACTTAAATTAACACTTAAATGCACATTTAAAAGTCAATTCGAATAACAATCGCTAACTCAAATCTTAATTTAAATCATACGAACTGAAATCAAATTACTAATTCGAATCTGTTTACCAAACGAGCCAAAGTTTCTTGTTTACCTTTCCAAAAGAAAAAAGGCTGCTGTTTAGTTCTCACATCACTCACCAACCTTGGCTCTCACGTCACTCACCAACCACACCTGAGACCCCACCCTCGGTACACTCTTTCTTTCTTTCTTTCTTTTGGGTAAATACACAAGAGAAGTGTATACTTCAAACCTCTCTCTCAAGCGCCACTTGACCTGCACCCAAGTCCACGTGTAGATTATGGATTGGTTCCATGAAGTAGAGACTTTTCAGTGAGTGTGCTGGCAAAATGTTGGGGGCGACTTATTACTTCTTCCATGAATCATGATCAAGTACTGTTGTCTACAAAAAGACATGCTAATTGGAATTATAGTAATGATATTCATGATTGTTAATTTTGACGCCCATGTCCTGTTGATCCAAATTATGAGACCTTTCCGGAGCCCATATGGCCGAAAGCCACATAGTTCTATCCACCCCATGTCAAATAACCTTTTGTCCACACAAAACAATAACATGGGCCGTCGTCACTCGTGGTAAACTTATTATTAATATTATTATTTTACTAATAGAGTGTTTGAAAAGTAATTAAAGTTGAAATTAAAATATTGTTGTATGTAAGGGTTTTATATTATTATATATTTTTATTTTACGAATTTGTGAATGCTCTACATTATGACAATTAGAATTAATAAATTAGAACAATTAAGAAAGCAAAAATCTAATAGACTAGTTTGATTTTACAAAGTATTTACTGCAATAAACAAGAAAAAATATCAATATAGTATCCTGTAATTTATCAATTTTCAATTTGGTACTCTTTTGTTTGAGAAATTCCTTGAAATAACCCATAACTAAAAGAAAAACCATGTTACTATAATAATATTTGTGTAAGTCACAAAAACGATCTTATGATAATAGCGAGTTTGTACCGCGTCAAATATCCAATTAGTTCTGATAAATCTGTGCACATTTTTTTAATAATTGATCAATGAGGCAGTTGTGTGCAGTTCGTGTTGATTTATGGTAAAACAGATGTCTGCAAATAGTTAACATCAGAATTTTAAATATACGGACAATGTCCCACCAAAAACAATATATACACATAGATTAGGTACAATGATGTGTGTTTCTAGATACTAAATTGTGCATTTAAATAAAGAAAACATAAAAAAAAAAAAAAAAATTGGGAGTATCTAATAGGTAAAGAACATTCCTGGTCGTTAATTATTTTTAACCTACTTTAGATTTTTTTTTTCTTTTTTCACTCAACTGTCTCACTATAATTGACATTTTAAGTTTAAAAGCTATAGAATGTAAGAGTTTTATATTATATTAATGTAGAACCTCGAAGTTAATTAAATGTTATTAATGTGTAGAATGGTGAATTAATGTGCCATAATGAATATTTTAAGCTTAATTTGATCATTATGTGAAATTTCTAAACTTATAATACTTTTGATTATTTTAATATTTTTTAATTACTCTTAATTATTTTTAATTGTTATTTTAAATTTTGAAATAAAACAATTTGTCAAATGACCAACACGTCCCACTTTGGAAAACCATGTGCGGGACGTGGTATTAAAAACTGCTTCTATCTCTTTATAAATCTCACTCTCTCTCACTCTTCCTTACTCTCACTCGCTCATCTCTCTCTTCTCTCTCTCTCTCTCTCTCGGATTTTGTCTCTCTCTCTAAGTTTTTGAAACAAAATTAGATTTCAAGCTTCGGGTTAGTGGATTGAAGGCTCGAGAATACGCTTGAGCAACCACAAACTCGAATCAAAGCTTAATCCAAGGTTAGTTTTCAAAATTTCAAAACTTTTTAAATTTGTTAATTTTTCTTGCATTTTGAAAACTAAACGTTTCTAAGCTTAGAAATCTTTCAATCTAGGTTAGATGAACATAGATTAACTTAAATATAAACTTTGTTTCATCAAAAACGGATTTGAATCAAGATTTTTCATTTTTCTTCAATTTTTCAAATTTTTGGGTTTTTTCAAAAATCTTGTTTAAAACTTGTTTTAATGCATTAAAAAGTAATCTACTATGTTTTTCTAGTGTTTATGATGATTACCTATGCTTGAGAATTGAGAAAACAGGTTGAAATTGAAGATTTGGGCTCGAGGAAGCCAAGACCGATGCGTGAAAATTTCTAAAATTTTTCTAGATCGACAGGCCGAACTTCGTGTTTGGCAGGACGGATTCATATGTTCGGCAGGCCGGATTCATCCGACCGGCAGGCCAAACTTGGAAAACTTCGGCCGACCGGACTTGGACCTCCGGCAGGCTGAACTGCATAGTTCGGCCGGCCGAACCAGGGCGACTGGCAGGCCGATCGGGCAGAGTAAAATTTTGTGATTTTTCACCCGTTTTTACTATTTTGAACCCCGATTGAGATTCTAATTTTATAAAATGATTTTATAAACCAAAGTGGCACACTAGGACACCATGAAATGATTTAATAACCTAGGATATCTCGGGTTAGATACTAATAGACCTAGTTTTCATTTAAGGTTGTGCGTGGATCCGCGAAGCTAACGTATAGCGGACCGAGATTACGGTGTGGGACACCGGCACGAGTAATGAGGTAGGACTTCTACCCCTTCTTTGGTAGCCAATTTTAAATTTTTTGGCCTCAAAGTGATTTTTAATAAAATATTTTGTAATGATTGGTTGAAAAAGGATTTCTTGTTAACTGTTTTCTTAAACAGTAGATTGAGGTGTTTTCGTAATAAACCTCATAATAAATGTTAATGATTATATTTGGAAAATAGAGATTTTAATTATAAAAAGATATACGGGCATGATGCCGTATCAGAGATCGGGTTGTGTAGTGAACGACCTTGGGGGCAGGTCCTGAAACCCAGTTGGGACACTTCGATGGTGAATATCATGGTTTGCCTGAAATAATAAAAAGGTACTCTTGATGAACTGTTTCCAATACATTTTTGATAAACAAAAGTACTTATTTAATTTTATTTTATTTATTAAGAAGTGTTCTATTAAACTATTTATCTATTTATTTTTAAAATATAGTCCTACTGAGCCTTTCGTTCATATTTTACTTGTTTTAAAATCTTACCCCATAGGTGGATATCAGCTTAGGATCGGAGAAGAGTCCGCTGACTGGACTTGTGACCAATAAAAAATTTTGGGTAGGTTGTATTACAAAAATTCATGGCATGTAAATTCTTAACTCTCTTTTCTTTGGACTGTAGTTGTATTGTAATATTGTCAATTACTATGTGTGTGTATAATATGTGGGTCAGTGGGCCCATACTCACTTCACCCCATATCAAATTGTTTTATTTTTTCTTTTTATTTGTTTGAATATTATAACTGTTTGCTTTAGATAAACGATTTATAAAATTATCACATTTTTATTTATAAATTTAATTCCAAAAACCTAATTTTTATCTAAATTCCCACTTAATTAACTTAATTAATTCACCACGTCACCTTCCGTACTTCGAGGCGTGACAGAATGGTATCAGAGCTCAAGGTTATGAACCTTGGGAATTGTGCACACATAGTTACGATAATGAAATACCACTAACAGTCCAAATTTTGTTTTCAGAAGTGAGAGAATGGCACCTAGACGTCGTTCGACAGTCGATGCCGAGTTTGAAAATGATGAGGGCATGATGAGGGCTATGTTTGCTGCATTCTGGCAGATGGCAGCCAGGGTAAGACCTGACGATTCCGAGGCTAGTCACCGGCATTCGTACTTTAAGGAATTTTGACGTGCATCTGTACCGACATTTGACGAACTAGGGACCCACAGGTGGCGGAGTATTAGCTAAATTTGATTGTGAAGCATCTGGATACTCTTGGTGTACCAGTGGAGTATCGTGTAAAATTTGCGACATATAAGTTCAAAGGTGGTGCTAACACATGGTGGAAGTAAGCTAAACGCTTGGAGAATAATGGTAATATCAGTTGGGATAGATTCGATGAGCTATTCTATGATTGCTATTTTTCGCAGGGATATAGGGATCAAAAGGCAGTAGAATTCTATGGGTTGTAGCAGGGCGATATGTTAGTTCGAAATACGAAGCAAAGCTTAATGAATTGGCCAGGTTTGCTTCATCTGTAGTGGCATCAGAGTGTGAAAAGGGCATCGAATTCCAAGACGGACTCAAAGCCCCTATTCGACGACAGATAGTTGCTTTGCACTCAGGAACTTTGGAGAGCTTGTGTCATCAGCAATATCAATGGAGAATGATTACGCACAATATTGTGATAATCGAGCCAAGACGTCAGGAGGACCATAGAGGAGCGGCAATAGGAGCGTCAGCAGTCGACCAACTCCAGGAAAGGACAAGCAGGGTGGCATGAACAGCGGTAGCAGCAGTTCGTCCAGCAGCAGGTGCAGCAACCCCTACAGCTTCCATTGTCACTATTGCCAACAGCCAGGACACATCAAGAGGAATTGCCCAATCAGGAATGCTCGCTTAAGATTTTAGACCGGAGAAGGAGCTAGTCGTCAGCCTCAGCTTCAGACTCTACCTCAGCCTCAGTAGTACCCTCAGCTTCCATTCCATCAGTTCTCTCCTCAGCAACTGCCATATTCAGCACAAGGACACCAACCGCAGAACTTTCAACGTAATGTCCCTCAGTACCGAACGCCAGTACAGCCAGTGTGCAGTCGCCATCATCGCAGCAGTATCGACCAGCTAACCCAGGATCCAACAATGTTAGTAGAGGAAAAGGGAAAGCTCCTGTACAGGTTCACGTGATGACATCAGGAAGTTCAGATGTCCAAACTAGTAACGCAGTTGTCGATTGTACGATTATGGTTTCTTAGTGTCTAGCACACGTGTTATTTGATACTGGTGCCACTCATTCTCTCATTTCAGGCTCATTTGTACATGCCTTGGGATTAGAGATAGAAGAATTTGACGAACCCTTAGTTATAGCTTCACCCTTGGGGCGGGTGTATATGAATAGTGTCTATAAAGCTTGTAAAATAAAAATAAAGGATGAGATTTTAAAAACTGATTTGATTTTAATTCCCATGAGAACCTATGATGTAATCCTAGGGATGGACTGGTTGTCCAGATACAGTGTAGTGGTGGACTGCCAACTTAGGAAAGTAACCCTAGTGTCTAATAGGGGGACGGTAATCACCTACCAGGGCGGTGGTGATTGATTAATGAGTAAGCGTCGTGTTAGGGCATATCTCGGAGGGCGAAAGAACGTAGTTTGTTATGCTATCTTCATGGATTTAGAAGGAGAGCCTAGTGTTTCGAGAGGACATATAGTGATTCCAGTAGTAGATGAATTTGAGGATGTCTTCCCTGACGAGCTACCAGGATTACCACCACATCGGAAGATCAAGTTTGGTATTGAATTATTTCCAGGAACAGCACTGATTTCTATAGCACCTTATCGGATGGCACTGGTGGAAATGAAGGAACTCAGGAAGCAGCTTCAGGAACTTGCTGATAAGGGATACATTCGGAATAGCACATCACCGTGGAGAGCACCGGTTTTGTTTGCAAAGAAACATGATGGAGCTTTTAGGTTGTGCATAGATTATCGACAATTGAATTGGGTCACAGTCAAGAACAAGTATCCTCTGCCCAGGATCAATGAGTTATTTGATCAGTTGGGAGGCTCGCGGTACTTCTCAAAGATATACTTGAGGTCAGGATATCATCAACTTAGGATTAAGGAAGAGGACATTCCTAAGATAGCTTTTAGGACTCGGTATGGACATTTTGAATTTCTGGTGATGTCGTTTGGATTGACGAACACTCCGGCAGCTTTTATGGATTTGATGAATAGGATATTCAGGCCCTACTTGGACCAATTTGTGATCGTGTTCATTGACGACATCTTGGTTTATTCTAAGACTTGGGAGGAGCATGAGCAGCATCTCAGGATTGTATTTCAGACTCTACGAGAACACCAATTGTATGCCAAGAAGGAAAAGTGTGAGTTTTGGTTGACAGAGGTCAAATTTCTAGGTCATGTCATCTCCGAGCATGGTATCTCAGTGGATCCGTCAAAGATAGAAGCCATAGTGGATTGGGAACGACCGAGGAATGTGGCAAAGATCCGCAGCTTCTTGGGACTTGCAGGATATTACAAGAAATTTGTGAAAGATTTTTCGAAGGTAACAGCACCGTTGACGAGGTTGATTAGGAAGAATGTCAGGTTCGAGTGGAACGAAGAATGTGAGCTCGTCTTTCAAGAATTGAAGAATCAGTTGACCTCAGCACTAGTGTTAATCATTCCTTGTAGCGATGAGTTGTACGAGGTTTATACAAATGGTTCAGGACGTGGACTTGGGTGTGTGTTGATGCAACGTGGACGCGTGGTAGCATATGGATCGAGACAGTTACGACCTCATGAGCGAAACCTACTCACGATTTGGAGCTTGCAGCTGTGATTCATGCGTTGAAGATCTGGAGGTGTTATTTGTATGGAGCGATATTTCATGTTTTCTTTGACCACAAGAACTTAAAGTATTTGTTTACTCAGAGGGATTTGAACTTGAGGCAGCAAAGATGGATAAGGATTACGATTTCACATTGCAGTATCATCCCGGGAAAGCTAACATCGTCGTAGATGCGCTTAGCCGAAAAACTTCAGGGACACTTGCTTGTTTGGCTCTTGAAGATTGGAAAAGGGATGCGACAGTAAGTGAGTTCGGGCTACAGTATCAAGAAGATTACGATCGCATTTTGGTGTACCACATGGAGACAACCCCAGCTCTTGCTCAGAAGGTGAAGCAGAATCAATGGCAGGACCAGTATCTTCAGGGAATCTGGACGTGAATTCAGAACGGAGAGCAGTTTGAAGAATAGAGGATACATGCGGATGGATCATTGTATTTCAAGGAGCATCTAGCGGTTCCAGCTATTGCGGAAGTGACGAAGGCTATAATGGTCTCATAAGTCTCAGTTCGCCATTCATCTAGGGAGTATGAAGATGTATCGTGACTTGAAGAGGCACTATTGGTGGAGAGGTATGAAGAAGGACGTTTGAGAATACGTGGCCAAGTGTACGACTTGTCTTCAGGTGAAAGCCGAGCATCAGAAGCTAGCAGGTCAGCTTCAGCCACTTCTTATTCTAGGGTGGAAATGGGAATTCTTACCGGATTTTCGAGGACGGAGCAGCAGCACGATACGATTTGGGTCGTGGTCGACAGATTGACGAAATTAGCTCATTTCATTCTGTTCAGATCGACATGTTCAAGGAGGATTCTTGGGGAATTGTATCTGCAGAACATAGAGCGATTCCATGGAGTTCCTTTGTCCATCACATCAGATAGGGATACTAGGTTTAATGCCAAATATTGGAGGAGCTTCCAGGAGGCTTTGGGCACAGATTTGAACTTTAGCACAGCGTTTCATCCTCAGACAGATGGGCAATCTGAGCTAGTTATCTAGATCCTCGAAGACATGTTACGTGCGTGCGCATTGGACTTTGGCGGGAACTAGAAGAAATACTTACATCTGGTGGAGTTCGCATACAACAACAGCCATCAATCGAGTATTGGTATGGCACCGTTCAAAGCATTGTATGGACGACTATGTCGATCGCCAGTGTGTTGGGCCGAACCAGAAGATAGAGTTATTCTTGGACCGAAAGAGATTCGTGATAGCAACGAGAAGATCGTCGTGATTCGGGATCGACTAAAAGCAGCTCAGAGTCAGTAGAAGAGTTACGTGGATAGAAGATGTCGACCTTTGAAATTTGAGGTTGGAGACTTTGTATTGTTAAAGGTATCGCCTCACAAAGGCATTTCGCGATTCGAAGTGAAAGGAAAACTAGCGCCAAGATATGTTGGACCGTTCGAGATTACTCAACGTGTTGGTGTGGTTGCTTATCGACTCAACCTTCCTCCAGAACTTTTGCATGTTCACGACGTATTTCATGTATCGATGCTTCGGAAGTGTCCACCTGAGCAGGATAAGATTATTTCGTTCCAGGACATACAGATTCGGAAGACACGACATATGAAGAAGTGCCAATCCAGATTATCGATCGTAAAGTGATTAGTTTGCGCCATCGTGAGATCTCGTTAGTTAAGGTCGTATGGCAACATCACGGGGTTGATGAAGCCACTTGGGAATTAGAGTCGAGTAATCGGGAGTTGTATCCGCATTTGTTTTGTTTTTGAATTGATTTGTAAATTTCGAGAACGAAATTTCTTTTAGAGGTGGAGAGTTGTAACACCCCGAAGTTAATTAAATGTTATTAATGTGTAGAATGGTGAATTAGTGTGCCATAATGAATATTTTAAGCTTAATTTGATCATTATGTGAAATTTCTAAACTTATAATACTTTTGATTATTTTAATAGTTTTTAATTACTCTTAATTATTTTTAATTGTTATTTTAAATTTTGAAACAAAACAATTTGTCAAATGACCAACACGTCCCACTTTGGAAAACCACGTGCGGGACGTGGTATTAAAAACTGCGTCCCTTCTCTTTATAAATCTCACTCTCTCACACTCTTCCTCACTCTCACTCGCTCATCTCTCTCTTCTCTCTCTCTCTCTCTCTCTCATATGTTCTCTCTCTCTCTCATTCTCTCTCTAAGTTTTTGAAACAAAATTAGATTTCAAGCTTCGGGTTAGTGGATTGAAGGCTCGGGAACGCGATTGAGCAACCACAAACTCAAATCAAAGCTTAATCCAAGGTTCGTTTTCAAAATTTTAAAACTTTTTAAATTTTTCAATTTTTCTTGTATTTTGAAAACTAAGCGTTTCTAAGCTTAAAAATCTTTCAATCTAGGTTAGATGAACTTAGATTAACTTAAATATAAACTTTGTTTCATAAAAAACAGATTTGAATCAAGATTTTTCATTTTTCTCTAATTTTTTTAATTTTTGGGTTTTTTCAAAAATCTTGTTTAAAACTTGTTTTAATACATTAAAAAGTAATCTACTATGTTTTTCTATTGTTTATGATGATAACCCATGCCTGAGAATTGAGAAAACAGGTTGAAATTGAAGATTTGGGCTCTGGGAAGCCGAGACCCGTGCGTGGAAATTTTTAAAATTTTTCTAGATCGGCAGGCGGAACTTCGTGTTCGGCAAGTAGGATTCATATGTACAACAGGCCGGATTCATCCGACCGGCAGGCCGAACCTGGAAAACTTTGGCCGACCAGACTTAAACCTCCGGCAGGCCAAACTACATAGTTCGGCCGGCTGAACCAGGGCGACCGGCAGGCCGACCGAGATGGTGAAATTTTGTGATTTTTCACCTGTTTTCACTGTTTTAAACCCCGATTAAGATTCTAATTTTATAAAATGATTTTATAAACCTAAGTGGCACACTAGAACACCATGAGATGATTTAATAACCTAGGATACCTCGAGTTAGATACTAATAGACCTATTTTTCATTTAAGATTGTGCGTGGATCCGCGGAGCTAATGTATAGCGGACCAAACGGACCAGGATTACAGTGTGGGACACTGGCACAAGTAATGAGGTAGGACTTCTACCCCTTCTTTGGTAGCCAATTTTAAATGTTTTGGCCTCAAAGTGATTTTTAATAAAATATTTTTTAATGATTGGTTGAAAAAGGATTTCTTGTTAACTGTTTTCTTAAACAGTAGATTGAGGTGTTTTCGTAATAAATCTCATAATAAATGTTAATGATTATATTTGGTAAATAGAGATTTTAATTATAAAAAGATATACGGGCATGATGACATATCAGAGATCGGGTCGTGTAGTGAACGACCTTGGAGGCAGGTCCCGAAACCCAGTTGGGCCACTTCGGTGGTGAATATCATGGTTTGCCTGAAATAATAAAAAGGTATTTTTGATGAACTGTTTCCAATACATTTTTGATAAACGAAAGTACTTATTTTATTTTATTTTATTTATTAAGAAGTGTTCTATTAAACTATTTATCTGTTTATTTTTAAAATATAGTCCTACTGAGCCTTTCGCTCATATTTTAGTTGTTTTAAAATCTTACCCCATAGGTGGATATCAGCTTAGGATCGGAGAAGAGTCCGCTGACCGGACTTGTGACCAATAGAAGATTTTGGGTAGGTTGTATTACAAAAATTCATGGCATGTAAATTCTTAACTCTCTTTTCTTTGGACTGTGGTTGTATTGTAATATTGTCATTTACTATATGTGTGCATAATATGTGGGTCTGTAGGACCCATACTCACTTCATCCCATATCAAATTGTTTTATTTGTTCTTTTTATTTGTTTGAATATTATAACTGTTTGATTTAAATAAACGATTTATAAAATTATCACATTTTTATTTATAAATTTAATTCCAAAAAAACTAATTTTTATCCAAATTCTCACTTAATTAACTTAATTAATTCACCACGTCACCTCCTGTACTCCGGGGCATGATAATTAATAACTTTATACTTTTTATTTTAGTTGTTAAAAATTTTATATTGTCCATAATTGTAACTAATAAGTTAAAACTAAAGTTTTAAACACTTTTTAAAACACTTTTTCCTTTTTAATAAAAAATTCAAGCCTCCATTGCTGAGCTCCATGATCCATGTCTCCCTCCCTTCACGAATTTACAAACCAAAACGTGGACAAATCAATATCTCTTCTCTAACCTACTCACCAACTCCACCAACTCCACGCACACTATCCCACTCCAAAAAAATAAAAAATAAAAATTATGCCATGCTCGTATCATGATATATACCAAGCGTAACCAAACTCATACAAAAACTGTCTCACTTTCTCTCCTATTAAACCATTCCTCTTCGTTTCTCTCCGTTTCTCTCTCTCTCTTTTGTTATGGATGTCCTTTTGATCATACCCATCTCAATCTCCCTCCTCCTCGTCTCATACAAGCTCTACCAACGGCTGAGATTCAACCTCCCCCCGGGCCCGCGCCCTTGGCCGGTGGTCGGAAACCTCTACGACATAAAGCCAGTGAGGTTCCGTTGCTTCGCGGAATGGGCCCAGTCGTATGGGCCGATCATATCGGTGTGGTTTGGGCCCACTCTGAACGCTGTCGTGTCCACGGCTGAGCTGGCCAAGGAAGTGCTCAAGGACAATGATCAGCAGCTGGCCGACCGGCACCGGAACAGATCGGCGGCGAGGTTCAGCAGAGATGGGCAGGACCTGATTTGGGCCGATTATGGGCCTCACTACGTGAAGGTGAGGAAGCTCTGCACTCTTGAGCTCTTCACGCCCAAGAGGCTTGAGGCCATGAGGCCCATCAGGGAAGAGGAGGTGAGGGCCATGGTTGAGTCCATTTTCAAGGACTCCACTAATCCGGGTATGTTATTATATTTCCTTCTCTAATAGGTTGTCTTTTTTATTTTCTGCTTGGAGAAAATTATATGGCACTTTCATCTTACAATTGAAAAAGCTACACAACATTATTATTGACTAAATTATGTCATATTAAAATATTTTATTTTATAGCTTTTATAAAAGTAAATTTTAAAAATGAAAATTCCCCCCTTTTAACTCTTTTTATTTCAAGTCGTTTTTTTTTCTCTTCTTTTTCTGTCTATTTAGACTATTTTCTACTCGATCTCACATCCATCAATACGTTTTTTTTTCCTTTTTTTTTTTTTTTTGTTAGACACAACCATTAATAATTTTGGTTCATGCTTTTATTTGGTCATGAAAAAAAAGTTTTAAATTTTAAAAATGAAAATCCCCCCACAACCCTGCGCGCCCCGCTCCGCCCCGCCGACCCCGCCCCCCCGGCTCTCTTTTAACTCTTTGTTATAAGTCGTTTTCTTGTCTCTTCTTTTTCTGTCTATTTAGACTATTTTCTTCTCGATCTCACATCCATCAATATGTATTTTTTTTCCTCTTTTTTTAGACACATCCATTAATAATTTGGGTTCATGCATTTATTTGGTCATAAAAAAAAGAGTTTCTTGCATTTGGTTGGTGGAGACGGTGGACTCTGCAACAAATAGGCAATTACGTTAGTAATTTTTCTTTTGGTGTATTTAAAGACCTAGGGACACCAAGCTTACCACCAAAAAAAAAAAAAAAAAAAAAAGGGCAGCTAGGGTCAGGGTCACCAACAATCTTTTATTTTTTTCTTTTAAGATATTTTCGCTAGAAGAATAGAACACTCATTTTTAGGCTAATATTCTGAGTAATATTATAGCACATTTAAATTTGTTTAGATATATTATATTTTCTTTCAGTTTGCCGCCATTAGATAAGACTTAAATTTTTGCAGTTTTTAGGGCTGATATTATTTTCAACCGTTTACATTTATCGTTTTTTCTTATCGCTGTGTGTGATTGTAAAACAATTGGGATGTACTGTCGTTTTACCGTAATATCTTTAGATATAACATGGCTTCGAGTGATTTTGAATTAATGTAGTTTTCAGAGTGGCAGTTGTGTGATTGAAAAAAAAAAAAAAAAAGAATTGCATAAGCTGGTGCCGTTTTGTTGATTTACTAATTTCTTTTCCCTTTCTAAGCTTTCTTTATTATTTAAGAATTTATTATCTTGTCTTCAACGGAAAAAATAAAAAAAAATAAAACTAAAAGAATTTTTTGCTAATACCCTACTAAGATGCCGCACTGATTACCGCGCTGCCTGTGCATAATTGTTTCAGGAATGAATGATCTAATCTTTTTCCAGTAAAAAACAAACATATCACACTTTTTTTTATTTGGTGGTTGGTAAGAATAGAACCCTTTTATTGTTTATTTTTATTTTTATTTTTATTTTTTGTTGCTGAAAGGTTGGTAAGAATAGGACTTGTGCCAAAACCAACAAGACATGTTCATGACCTTAATCCAGATAAATACAAATTTGCTTCTGTAACCAATAGTCAACTAATATGGACAATTTACCTTCCTAATAAAGCATAGAGATAAGAAAATTCTTCAACTGTTAAAATAAAACAAACAATAAAAGAGGAATGAAAACTCATTCACCGCAAAATATTTTCACAAAAAGAGACAGGAGAAAAAAAAAATTGTTTGCATTTGTTTTGAGACAACATATAACACGAGACACATTTTGGCCTAACCATCGGATTAAATTTGGAAGTTTAATATATAACTAGAAACAATTTTGCGTTTTATCCCTTTAACATGGAGATTTGCAAATCATCAAATCATTGAAAGGTTAAAGAATAGATTGAAATAATTGAACCTACCGGTCACATTAAAATACATCTGATAAACAATAAATTCTTGCGCTTTGAGTACCGTTCAAGACACCATGATAATAAAAAGCAGAAAAAACTATTTTTATCCTCATGGGTTAAAACCCTACTACTCATAAAACTATAGGCTCGAGTCAAATATATAATGTATCTTTTACATTAGGACCCACTGTTTTGTTAACAGTGGGATTGTAGTCTTATAAGATTAAATAAGATTATTCTAAAAAGCAATAATAAATATGATTAAAAAAACAGAACATAAATTATAAAGTCGTGTTAAATGGTGCCAATTTAGATCGTTCTAGAGATTGAGCGTGTTTGGCACAGCTTTTACTTGTGTTTTTAGAAAGTAGAAGAAGAGAAGCAATAGCTATAGCTTTTCAGTAAGTGTTTAGAATCATAGTTTAAGAGTTTTAATGAGTCAACAGGTTTTCAATTTTTTTTTGTTAAAGTTATAAAAATATTATATTTAAGCTTATGATGTATTATTAATACTTTGATACAAGTTTTAGAATATATTTCAGAAGTGCTTTTTTGAGAAGCTATATTTTATAGCTTTGACATGAAGAACTCTTGAAAAGCAAAAGCACTTATAATAGTTCACTAAAACACTTTCAAAAGTAACTATTGAACTCAGAAAGCTAAAAATAGCTTTTAAAAAGCCCTCCAAACAAACCCATTGTCTAACTTGATAACAAGTAATGCTAGGTAGATTGGCATGCCACTTTCTGACAACGTGGTTAACAGCTATGTTTGACCCTAAAAAAAAAACTTACAAGAATCTTCCTTCTTTTACTTCAAAAAAAAATGTTAAATTACTATTAATGGATAATTAGTACGTTTTTCTAAAAAACAAGAAAAAATAGTACGTGAAACAATACTTTACAATTATAAACAATCAAATTTTTTAAAAATCCTTCAATTTTGAATATTATTTTACTATAATATAATAATAACGTGATCTAATAACGATGCGGTATTAAAAAGGCATTTGGTAAATTGGTTACAACTAATTGGCTTTAAGTAACTAACTACATTATAGAGCTTTTAGTAGTCACAAAAAAAAATAAAAAATTGCTATTCTCACTTACTATAATATTTAAACCAGAATTTTTAGTTCCATCCGGTTTACCAAACATCCTATAACAGTCTCTTGCTACAAATTTTTTCCCCCTAAGAATTCTGCTTTTTATAATAATTATAAAACACCGTATGCTAACAATAATTAATGCATAATTTTGTTTTATTTTTTAAATTTATATTTATATGTTATATTTGATTTGACCTTTTCCTTAGCAAAATAAGCACCATAGATACTTAAGTTAGTGTTTTCTTTTTCTTTTTCCTATCTTGGCAAGAGCATTTTCTTTGATTTATAGCTGTGACCATTAGGTCGTTAACTCATAGCACAATACGAGGTATTTGCAGAAATATTTTCTTTAAATGTATAACTAAATGATTGATATCCATTAAATAACACTAATTTGCACGACAAATAAATTCCGAATGTGGATTGTAACTATAATATCTTACCAATCTTATATTAGGTGGTAATGATGCATTAAATAATACTACGGCCTTAATTTAATGATAATTTTGCTTTACCTTTATTTGTGCTTGCGCAGAATGTCCGTGTTTTATTTGTAATAACAGCATGTGCACCACATAAATGCTAGCTATACGTATTTGTTTCGATTTGTGAATCCTTTTTTTTTTTTTTCGAAATGAAATTTTATTTTTTATTGATTGCATTTAGAAAACATATCTTTATTTGCATTTGCAAAAAAAAAAAAAAAAAAAAAAGAAAATAAAATAAAATAAAATAAAATAAAACAAATGGAAGCTTAAGATTGGAAAGTTTCTTTGGACTGTAATATCACATGATCCTCGTAGTTCGTCAAAAGTACTATGGCTAAAATGGCCTAAGGCCTAAGTATGTTATTTTGTTTGTATCAAATTAATCTTTTTTGGGGTTTTATGTTCAGAAAACTACGGCAAAAGTTTGCCAGTGAGGAATTTCCTAGGGGCAGTGGCCTTCAACAACATAACAAGGCTGGTGTTTGGGAAGCGGTTTATGAACGCCGAGGGGGTTGTAGATGAGCAAGGGAAGGAATTCAAAGGAATTGTCTCGAACGGGATTAAGATTGGCGCATCGCTTAACATGGCGGAGCACATCCCTTGGCTGCGTTGGATGTTCCCACTAGAGGAGGAGGCGTTTATCAAACATGGAGATCGTAGGGACAAACTCACCAAGATCATCATGGAAGAGCACACTCAGGCTCGCAAGCAGGGCGGTGGTACCAAACAACATTTTGTGGACGCATTGCTTACTTTGCAGGACAAGTATGACCTTAGCGAGGACACCATTATTGGACTACTTTGGGTAAGTTAGACTCTTTTTTTAAAGTTATTTTATCAAGGAGAAGTGATAACATACTAATTTTTATCCCAACTTTTTTTTATATCAATTCCTGTGCCATGAGTTATTATTATTATTTTTAATTATTTTTTAGTTTGAGATGGAATGATTCAAAATTCTATACTTGAGATAGAGTCAAGTATGAAATTATCACTCAGTTATACCTACGATCACTGAGTTGTCATATATACATTTATAAATGCGATTTTAAGTACTCATTAGGTGCCAATTTTTTAACAAATTTGTAATTAAAAGAATAAATTCACATGCCCATCAATTGCGATAAATGTTGAAATCTCTAATATCATTATTTGTATATTGGATTATGTCACGCCCTTATAGGAAGGAGGTGTTAGTGCCAGTCCCCACCATGCCATGGTCCCCTGATGAATAAATAAAGCATGAGTTGGACAAATGGTGTCTTTATTTCAAGTGGAGAAATAGTACATGGAAACGGGAATTACTGGTTGGGACCACTACTCAACTAGAATTTGATAAATAACTCGAGGCCATATAAGGTCGGCAATTTGGATCACGATACGAACCCGATATGAAAAATGCGGGTTAGGGTTAGGAAAATAGGCCTCAGGTTAGAATTGGGTCGAACCCGTTTGACCCGCACAAAAAACTGGTTGGGTTCGGGTTGACCCGAATCAACACGAAATCAACTTGAAATAATCCGCCAAAAACGTGTCGAAATCATGTTTACCCAAAAATTGACCTGAAAGTTGTTAATCAACCAGTGTAACCTAAATTAAACTCGTGTAACCTTAATGCAACCCATATAACCTGAAATTAATTTTAATGTATCAAATTAGTCTAACATTTGTTGTATATCCAACTTGACATGATTTTATTTTCTAACATATTTGTTTTTGTTAAACTTATGCAAAGTTTTGTTAACTTTTTTGATGGTTTTGTTTTGTTGGATTATTGTTTATATTGTAGGCTTATTGTTGGGTCTATAGTGTTGCTGGTCATTGGGTTTAGCAAGTTAATATGTCGTGTCAACACAAACATGCACAAAATAGCATATTGGCGGGTTGCACGGGTCGGGTCGAGTCAAGTCAACCTGTCTACTCATCAGGTCGTGTCCGAGTTGGGCTTTTTTTGACCCGTCGGATCACGGTCGGGTTCGGATTGACGTGTTGGCTATTTAAATAAGGGTTCAATCCGACCCCAACCCGACTCGTGGACCTGAATTGCTAGCCTTAAGGCCATGGCAAAAAAGAGTGGATTTGAGAAGTACTTTGTCGATGAAAACTGTTAGTAGTGTTAAAACTAAAAGGAAAAAGTTGTTGCTAATAGTTATTCGATGATTTGGGCAGGACATGATTACTGCGGGCATGGACACAACAGCAATATCAGTTGAATGGGCCATGGCTGAGCTAATCAGGAACCCAAGAGTGCAGCAAAAGGCCCAAAAAGAGCTTGATCGGGTTATCGGGATGGAACGGGTTATGAACGAAACTGACTTCTCAAACCTGCCCTACCTACAATGTGTAGCCAAGGAAGCATTGCGATTGCACCCTCCAACGCCGTTGATGCTTCCCCACAGGGCCACTGCCAATGTCAAGATAGGTGGCTACGACATCCCTAAGGGCTCGATTGTTCATGTTAATGTCTGGGCTGTAGACCGTGACCCAGCTGTCTGGAAAGACCCACACGAATTCCGCCCAGAAAGGTTCCTACAGGAGGATGTTGACATGAAGGGTCATGATTTTAGGCTATTACCATTCGGGGCAGGTCGTCGGGTATGCCCAGGAGCTCAGCTGGGGATTAATTTGGTTACCTCCATGTTGGGCCACCTATTGCACCACTTCTGTTGGAGCCCACCTGAAGGAAGGAAACCAGAGGACATTGACTTGACAGAAAGCCCAGGAATGGTCACTTACATGAGAACCCCATTACAGGCTGTTGCCACTCCAAGGTTACCTTCCCACCTGTATAAACGGGAGGTTGGGTATGTGTAATTTTCAGCGTTGTGTTGTTGGTTTCCTTCTCTATTACTTTTTAGAATGTGGTTTATGTTTTAAGAGTATGATCTAATTGTTGCCTTTTTGAACATGTATCAACACCAAGTTGTCCGTACTCCGTATTGCAAATGGAACAAAATAAGAAAAACATGAAAGTTTGTTCTAATCTGTGACATTGATGGTAAGAGGTGAGCATATTTGATTAAGTCTTTTGCCTAATTTTATTTTCAACATCTTTTGTGCTTGTTCAACGGGTTACTATTTATCTGAAACAAGCCATATAGACTGATCATGTCCAAATAAAGAGTAATGCCTAATAAGATCAATCTGTCCTAACAGATGCCCAGAAAGCATATGTCTTGAATTAGACATTATCTATAAATAAATTAATTAATTAAATTTACCATTTTATTTATGTGCATATATTATAAATATTTTACGAATACGTTAAAATGTCATAATTATCTATGTGACTTTAAATATTGTATATAAATGTTATATATAAGCAGAAAATATTTAAGGATGATATCATTAAAATTCTATAATTATCTATGTGACTTTAAATATTGTATATAAGTATTATATACAAGCGGATAATATTTAAAGATGATAATTAAAATAGTCAATGATATGTAATTAATTATTCAATTAAACTAAAAAATCTTTAATAAAGCGTTATTAGTACATGTCATTCCCACTGAGAATGAAACGGTCTTTTCCGAACCTTTAATATAGCAAGTCATTAAATAAATGAACTATACATAATATGATTACGTAGGGTTGGGACGATGTGATATGAATAGCTGAATAATTGTTGTTAATATATAGCAAATTCTAATCACATCTACCGATGGCCATATATAAAATAATATTAATCCTAAGTTATTAACAAACTCCTATTTATATAATTATGTTTTTTGATTTACTACGTAAGAATTCGAGATTGCTTATCCCTTTTATTTTGAAGGCGTACTGAAGCAAGTAGCCTGGAATGTTGATATTACAAGATAGATACAATTAGAGGGAAAAAATGTTGATATTACAAAATGGATATCCATTAACCCCTCTAATTATATCTTTTCCTTGAGTGTCATTAATTCTATAATGAAAATAAATTCATGAATTTAATCAAGAATTTGAATGCTCACATTATTCAAGCCCTAAATTAATGCTCTTTAGAATTATTCATCTGCTTAGTTCTTAATAAAGAAAGAATAGATTTCATGTTGTAATATTAATTGTGGGAGGCAATTTGTAACCTAAATGATGATAAAATAAGAAACAACAAAAAAATGAACAACGTTTTAAGAAAATAAATGAATGAGTTGAGGCAACGCTATTGGACTAAAGATCAAAGAAGGAAATTAAGACGATTAGAAACAGAACCAAAATTTGAATAAAAATAAGAGACTCAAGTCTAATAGAACAAGAAGTTAGGATGAGGACCTGTGTAAGTAGATTAGAAATCTAAATAACGGTTAATGGTGTACAGTGTAGATTAAGGCAGTTATGAGAATATTTGTAACGTCCTAACGCCTATAAATAAGGGTAAAGTTCAATCATTTATGTTCTTTTCGATCAATTGGAGAAGTAATAAGAATTACTTTGAGGTTTATTCTACTCTCGAGTGAAATATTGATTATTTGTCTCTCGAGAGAATTTCAATACAAGGCGCTGTATGTAGGAAAACAAAACAAAAAAGTCATTGTTGGACCTTGAAGAGAATGAAGAAGGGCAAGATGGCAAAGAAAAGAAATAAAACAAAGAACGCACAAGATGACCGAGCATAGCCTTCAGAATCCTTGATGGGAAATCAAGTGCCACAAAAACGAGGATGATATGGAGTTAGATCTAGAGCAAGCAGTGAGATAGCTATGGTAGAAACAAAAAGAAGTAGAGGAAGCTTAGAGACTGCTATAGCAGAATCAAAGAGAATTGGAGAGATAACTAGAAGAATCTTTGTCGGAAAACGAACTCATACACCGCAAAATAAGTAAAGAGAATACATTGATAAGAGAGATATGTGCGATGAAGTATAGTCGCATAGAAGGAGTTTCGTGAAAAAGAAAGATCAAGAATTTGAAATTTTCTAGATTTTTCTAGTTCGGTAGGTCGATATTGAGCATCGGCAAGCTAGACTCATAAGTTCGGCATGCCAAACTCATATGGTTGGAAAGCCGAACCTAGAAAAGTTCGGAAGGCCGATGTTGAACCACCGGTAGGCTGAACTGTGGAGTTTGGCAGGCCGGACCAAGAACTTCGATAGGCCGACTGGGCTCCATGAAAAATGACCATTTTTCACCCGTTTTTACTATTTTAAACCCAGATTGAGATTTTAACTTTATATTATGATTTTAGGGATATAAATGGTACATTAGGACATCATGAGATAGCTTAGTAGTGTAGAATATCTTAAGCTAGATATTGATGAACTTAGTTTACATTTAAGGTTGTTCGTAGTTTTGTAGAGCTAGCGTATAGCGGATCGGGACTACGGTGCTGAGTTGCGGTGCTAGATAATGAGGTAGGACTTCTACCCCTTCTTTGGTAGCCAAGTTTTTAAACGGTTTTGGCCCCAAAGGGATTTCTTTCAAAATGTTTTCAATGAATGATTGAAAAAGATTTTCATCTATTGTTTTCATAAACAGTTGAAGGAGATGATATTCATAATGAACCACATAATAAATGAAAATGATTACACTTAGTAAAATAAGATTTAAATAATGATAGAAATGCACATATGTGCATGATGCCATACTCAGAGATTGGGTTGTGTAGAGTGCGATCTTGGAGGCAAGTCACGAAACCTAGCTGGGTCACTACGGTAGTGATAACTATGGTTTGCTCAAGAAAACATAATAAAATCCTTTATAGACGAACAATGAACTGTTTTTGGTAAGAATGATTTAATTGGATTTATTTATTTAATTTTCTAAATATTTTTCCTGAATGATAAATTTTATATTCAAATTAAATGTATTTAAAACCTAGTCCTATTAAGCCTTTTGCTCACTTTTAATCTATTTTTAAACCCTTTTCCCGTAGGTAGAATTCAGCTTAGGAATCGATCAGGAGTCCACCAACCGGACTTATGAGCAGTAGAAAACTTTGAATAGGTTATTTGTTTTATTTAACCAAGACATGTAATAATTTAATTTTTTTTCTTAGTTTGGACTGTAGTTGTAATTTTAATTATTGTCGATACTATATGTGTGCACAAGTTGCGGGCATAGTGGAACCCAATACGTATTTCTCTCTTTTTATTATTTTATTTCATTTCGCTTTATCTTACCTATTTTATCATTTTAAATAATTGTTTAAAAAGTTTTAAATTTATCACATTTTTAATAATTAACTAATTCCTTAAATTGATAATTTTTAACCAAAATTTGATTTGATTATCTTAATTAGTTAGCCATATCACCCCAAGTTTCGGGGTGTGACATACTCTCAATCCTACAGTCATTTATAACTACAGTAATTCATTATAATAATTCAGATTATAAAAAAATTGAAACGAGAATTTATAGTGGTTTGGACAATTTGTCCTATGTCCGCTATTGTTTTTTATTGCCATACTTTATCATGAATGTCAAATGGACACCAACATAGAACGATACCCCAATGTGAAAATGGCCACACATTATAGACACTGTGTAGCATTTCTGGCGACGTGTGTGTATGGTAAGCAAATTTCTAACATTGACCGCACCATCTACGACATCTTTGGCCAAAAATATCCTTGCATAACGGCTTCTGTAGCAGGCTTCTTTCTCCTGAATGATTGTCACACGTTCCTTTGTGGATCTGTAAGAGAACTTCTGTTTCTTCTTCTGGTGCAAGGCATTTCAAGTATGGTCTGCCTTTGTACGATCTTGTATAAAGTTCTCCATTTATTATTACGAACCATGTAGATCAAATTTTCACCCTTCAGGCTTCTTCTTTATTTACTGGTAACTTCCCTTCTTGTTGGAATATTGGTGCTCTCCAAGAATTTTCATGTAAGATCTAACATACTGACAAAATTGCATTTCTTTCGTTCTCTTTCCAAATTGGCTCAATTAGTTCTAATATCGCTTCTGTTCTAAAGGCTTCTCCTTTTTCTGCTAATGTTGTGATCTTCGCTAGCTGGTCGGCTTCTTCATTCTTTAGTCTTAGGACTTATTCCAAATCTGCTTTAATAAACTAATCAATCAGTTTCATTGCCTCCTCATTGTACTTTGCCAGGGATTCTTTTTCTACTTAATAGTTTCAGAGCGCTTGACTTGCTATTAACTAAAAACTGTCGCTATCTGAAGCATTTTTATTATGATTGACTTTGCTAGCTTGATTCCCAATATTAGGGCCTCGTATTTGGCCGCATTATTCGTTGCTTTGAGATTTAACTTGACTGCATATTCTAGTTTTACATCATCTTTGTTGAGCACTATTCCAACTCCGGCCCCATATTGATTGCTTGCGCCATCAACTTCCAGCTTCCAAGTTCCTTTCTGACTTTTAGTCCTCTATTTCTCCCTTTCCTATTGAGATACATTCTGAAAAAGAAATCAACTAGCACTTACCCCTTTTTGGTCTTTCTCGGTTTGACCTGGATGTCATAAACTCCTAATTCAGTTGCCCACTTAGTCTGCCTTCCCGATAGATCCGATCTGGAAAGAACTGTCAACGGTTGATTCGTCAGAATAATGATTTGATAACCTTCAAATTAGTGTCTCAATGTTCTTTTGGCATGAACTAGAGCAAATGGCAATTTCTTCATCGACCAATATCTCTTCTCAGAGTCAATCATCATTTTGCTAATGTAAAACACCAGTTTTTGCCTCCCTTTTTTTCCCTGACAACACTCTAGTATCGCCACATCAGAATTTTCCAGATACAAGTTCTTCACCATTCTCTAGAGTCGACAAGATTGGAGGGCTTAGTAGAGACTCTATTATTTTGTTGAATGCTTCTTTTTATTCCTCTCCCCATTCTACTTCATTTTCTTCTTTATAAGTTTTGTATTTATTAGAAATTTGGAGATAGAACTAATTATTGCAACTATCTTTTCTACTAACGATTACACGTCTTGGGCCATTTCGGATGCTGGGTGTCCAAGATTTTCTTAATCTGAACTTGGCTTGCTTCTATTCCCCTTCTACTTTCCATGTGTCACAAGAATTGCCCAGAAGAGACTTCAAACACACACTAGGTCGGATTTAGTTTCATTTTGTATTTTTTTCAGAAATTTGAAAGTTTGCACTAGATCTGCAACATAGTCTTCTTTTTTCTTACTCTTTACTTCTATATCATCAATCCACACCTCCATCGTTTTCCTAATCTGATCTTTGAACATTTTGTTCACTAGTCTTTGATAAGTGGCTGCTACGTTTTTTAATCCGAACGGCATCACCATATAACAGAATAGCCCATGTTCTGTTACAAACACAGTCTTCTCTTGGTCTTCTTCACTCAACTTTATTTGATTATAACCAAAGTAGGCATCTAAGAATGTTAATTTTTTTAATCCAGTAGTTGCATACATAATTTGATCCATCTTTGGTAATAGATAAATATTTTTTGGGCATACTTTATTCATATTTGTGAAGTCAATGTAGACCCTCGATTTACTGTTTTTCTTCTGCACCAAAATTACATTTAATGCCCATACTAGATATTTTACTTCCTTCATCATTCCATTATCTAAGAGTCTGTTTAGTTCTGCAGTTATGATTTCGTTCTGCTCCAGGGCCAAACGTCTTATTTTCTGCTTTACGGGCTTCATACTAGTTTTTACTCTCAAGTAGCGTAGAGCCTTAGTCGGATCTATCTCCACCATGCCGACATGGCTCCAGGCAAAAACATCCTTGTTTTCTTTTAAAATTTGAATTAATTTTTCTCTTTCTTCTTTCTCTAGGAGGTTACCCACCAGAAATTTGATCGAGCATTACTTCATCCAGTGGCTCGATTGTTGTTAGATTTAGCTTTACCATTTCCTTCTTCACCTCTATTGGTGGGCCCTCCTTTAGTTGCTAGATCTTAAGATACTTTCCCTTCTTCTCTCTCTTGCTTGATTTTGCCACTTCCTTCCCTTTGCTTTTGTCATAACAAATTTGTGCCGTTGGCTGTTCCCCCTCATGTTTATCGTGAACCTGCCATCTAGACTTGGACATCTCATAATCTGGTGTAGGGTAGATGCTACTCCCTTCATTCTATGAATCTGTCCGCTTCCCATGATAGTATTATAGCTTGAAGGAGCATCAGCCACTACAAAATCGATGTCCACAATTCAATCTACTGCCTCCACTTTTAGAATAATTGAGCCTTTGGGAGTAATTCTTGTTCCCTTGAAGCCTATTAAAGGCAACATACTAGCTCTCATCATTTTTTTGATACAGCCACATTCTTTCAAATGCATGTCACGCCCCGGAGTACGAAAGATGACGTGACGGGTTGATTAAGTTAATTAAATAAAAATTTTAATTAAACATGGGTTAAAGAAATTAATTAATTAAGAAATAGTGATAATTTTAAAATCATTTTTAAACAAACATTTATGATAATTAAACAAATAAAATAAAAATGAAATGAAATAAAATAATAAAGAATAAGAGAATATGTGTTGGGTCCCACTGACTTATAATTTGTGCATACATATAGTACTGACAATATTAAATTACAAGCACGGTCCAAAGTAAAAGAGAAAGTTAAAGTTATACATGCCTTGAATTATCCGTACTACAACCTACCAGAGTCTTTTACTAGTCGTAGGTTCGATCTGCAGACTTTTCTCCGATCCTAAACTGAAATCCGCCTAGAGGGCGGAAGATTTCTAAAACAAATAAAATGTGAGCGAAAGGCTTAGTAGGAAATTATTTAAAAAGTAGACTTAAATAAATGAATAAATAAAAGTCAATAAAATTAATCTTACCAAAACCATTTATTGGTCGACCAGTAAGAATATCATTTTCTTTTCCTGGACAAACCATATATGTAACACCACCGTAGTGGCTCAACTGGGTTTTGAGACATGCCTCTACGATCGCATGCTACACGACCCTATCTCTGATATGGCATCATGCCTATATATATATATATATATTTCTATAAATATTAATTTTTTTTTACCAAGTATTCTCATTTATATTTATTATGAGGTTCATTATAAAACTACATCAACCTACTGTTTATGAAAATAGCCAATGGAAATCCTTTTTCTCAATCCATTATTGAAAACATTTTTTGTTAAATTCCTTTTAAGGCCAAATCATTCTTAAAACTAGGTTACCAAAGAAAAGGGGTAGAAGTCCTACCTCAATACTCATGCCGGTGTCCTACATTGTAATTCCGGTCCACTCTACGTTAGCTCGTAAAAAAAAAACCTTAAATATATAAACTATGTCTATCAGTATCTAACTTGAGATATCCTATATTACTAAACTATCTCATGGCATCCTAGTGTGCCATTTAAGTTTATAAAATTATACTGTGTCGTTAAAATCTCAATCGGAGTTCAAAACAATAAAAACAGGTGAAAAATAACAAAATTTCACTACATCTGGTCGGCTTGCCAGAAAACCAGGCCCAGTCGGCCAAACTTTTCCAAGTTCGGCCTACCGGTCGTATAAATCCGATCTGTTGAACTCATAAATCTGGTCTACTGAACACAAAGTTTGACCTACTGAATTGAAAAATTCTAGAATTTTTCAAGCATGAGTTTCGGCCTCCCCAAGCCCAAATCTTCGATTTCAACCTGTTTCTTAAATCCCAAGCATAAATGATGATCATAGTTGATAGAAAAACATAGTAGATTACTTTTTAACGCATTAAAACAAGTTTTACACAAAAAATTTAAAAAATCCCAAAAATGGAGAAAAATAGAGAAAAATGAAAAATCTTGAGTTAAATCAATTTTTAATCAAACAAAGCTTAGATTCTAGTTGTTTTAAGTTTCTCTAACTTAGATTAGAGGTTTTCTAAGTACAATTAAGCTTAGATTTCAAAATGCAAGGAAATTTAAAAAATTGAAAAAGTTTTGAAAATTTGAAAACTAACCTTGGATTCGAGCTTCAAATCATGTTTTTCGTTGCTTAATCACATTCCCGAGTCTCCAATCCACTAAATCAAAGCTTGGGCTTGATTTTTGATTCAAAAATTTTGATAGAAGAGGAGAGAGAAAGAGAGGCAGAGGGAGGGAGTGAGAAAGCGAGAGAAGGAGAGTGAGAGAGAGAATGAGCGAGAGTGACAGAGAGAAAGTGAGAGAGGAGAGATTAAATAGAGACAAAAATAGGCAGTTTTACTGTGCAAAAATTATGTGCCACCCACGGTTTTGTAGAACGGGTGTTTCTAAACATTTGATAAATTATTTTGTTCCAAATATTCAAAATAACAATTAAAATAATTAAGAATAATTAAAAACCATTAAACTAATAAAAAACATTGTTAATTTATAAATTTCACAAAACGATCAAATTAAGTTTAAAGCACTCATTATAGCATACTAATTCACCATGTTACTCACTAATATTACTTATTTAATTTCAAGGCGTTACAACTCTCCACCCCTAAAAGAAATTTCGCCCTCGAAATTTACAACTTAGTTTAGAAACAAAACAAATGCGGATACAACTCCTACATACTCGATTCTAATTCCCAAATGGCTTCATCAACCCCATGATACTGCCACACGACTTTTACTAGCGGGATATTGCGACGTCATAAATTGATCACTTTTTGGTCGATGATCTGAATTGGCACTTCCTCATACGTCGCGTTTTCTTGGATCTGTACGTCTGGGAACAAGACGATCTTGTTTTGCTCGGGCGGACACTTTCAAAGCATCGACCCGTGGAATATATCGTGAACATGAGAAAGTTCAGGAGGAAGGTCGAGTCGACAAGCAACCATACCGACACGTTGAGTAATCTCGAACGTCTAATATACCTTGGTGCAAGCTTGCCACTTATTTCAAATTACGTGATGCCTTTGCAAGGCGATACCTTCAGGAGAATGAAATCTCCTACCTTAAACTCCAAGGGTCGACGTCTTCTATCCGCGTAACTCTTCTGTCGACTTTGAGCTGCCTTCAATTGATCTCGAATTATGGCAACCTTCTCATTACTATCGCGAATCTCATCTGGCCCGAGAATAATTCTATCTTCTAGTTCAGCCCAACATACCGGTGACCGACATAGTCGTCCATATAACACCTCAAATGGTGCCATGCCAATGCTTGATGGCTATTGTTATATGCAAACTTTGCCAAATGCAAATACTTCTTCTAGTTCCCGCCGAAGTCTAACATATATGCACGCAACATGTCTTCGAGGATCTGAATAACCCGCTCAGATTGCCCATCGGTCTGAGGATGAAATGCCGTGCTGAAATTTAAATCCGTACCCAAAGCCTCCTGAAAGCTCCTCCAATACTTGGCATTGAATCTGGTGTCTCTATCGAATGTGATGGACAAAGGAACTCCGTGCAACCGCACTATGTTCTGTAGATACAATTCTTCAAGAACTCTCCTCGAGCAAGTCGACCTGAAAGGAATGAAATGTGCCAACTTCATTAACCTATCGACCATGACCCAAATTGCATCGTGCCTTTGCTTTGTTCTTGGCAAACCGGTAAGAAAATCCATCGTCACGTGCTCTCATTTTCACCCTGGAATAGGAAGTGGTTGAAGCTGACATGCTAACTTCTGATGCTTGGCTTTCACATGAAGACAAGTCACACACTTGGCCACGTATTCTCGAACATCCTTCTTCATACCTCTCCACCAGTATTGCCTCTTTAGATCACGATACATCTTTGTGCTCCCAGGATGAATGATGAACTGAGACTTGTGAGCTTTATCCATCACGGCCCTTCGTCACTTCTATAATTGTTAAGACTACTATACACTCTCTGAAGTAGAATGATCCATCCACATGTATCCTCCATTCTTCGAATTGCTCTCCGTTCTAAATTCGAGTCTAGATTCCTTGAAGGTGTTGGTCTCGCCACTGATTCTATTTTACCATCTAGATGAGAGTTGGGGTCATCTCCATGTGATATACCAAAACTCGATCGTAGTCTTCGTAATACTATAGCTTGTATTCACTCACTGTCGCATCCCTTTTTCAATCTTCAAGAGCCAAACAAGTAAGAATCCCTAAAGACCTCCTGCTAAGCGTATCCGCAACTACGTTATCTTTCCTAAGATGGTACTACAGCGCGAAGTCATAATCCTCCATGTATTCTATCCACATTCGTTGCCTCAAGTTCAAATCCCTTTGAGTGAACAGGTACTTCAAACTCTTGTGGTTAGAGAAAACCTGAAATGTCGCTCATAAAAATAACATCTCCAGATCTTCAGTGCGTGAATCACCGCTGCGAGCTCTAGGTCGTGAGTAGGGTAGGTATTTAAAAAAAAAAAAACAGGTATTTCTTACCTTTTTTTTTTTTTTTAAAAGACATCAAGTATTTTACTAAAAAAAATCAAATATTCTAATAGAAAATAGAAACAAAATAACAAAAAGGACAACAATAAAAATGAAGGAATATCGATATACTCCATCTTCCTTCGCCAAAGGGATTTCTTGGGCTTTTTTCTAAGAATTGTCATTACGTTCCATTACCCCAACCAAACATGACCTAATAGTTTATCACTAATAAACTAATAAATTATTGATTAAAATTGATAATTATTACCTAGTATTGATAAACAACAATAAATCATAAATATAAAACGTTGATTAATTAATCATTTCTAAAAATACGAGTTTTCCTTGTTTAACAACAGTTCCATTATTTACTAAGAAAACCATAAAAAATAACCCTTTACTTTTAAGACCCTAAAGCATTAACAATATATATATATATATATATATATTTATATTTGAGGGATATATTTTTAATCTTAAAATTAAGATTAATCTTGCAAATAGTCCTTAAGATTTACCTTTAATCTCGTTTTAGTCCTCTCACATTTAAAAAATCCCTCTTTGATCCTTAATTAATTATTTGTTTTCATTTTAGCCCCTCAATTAGTTAGGTATATTTAATGAAAAACTTTTAAAATATATTACTTTACTTCTTAACTCATTCTAACAGAAGGACCAAAAGTAAAACAAAATAATAGATTAAAAAAAACTAAAGTGAGGCATTTTAAAAGTGTTTTGTTAAATATTTATGCCCTAAATAACAGATGGATTAAAACTGAAGCCAAATAATAGATTAAAGAACAATAACTGAAACAAAGTAGTAGAGTAAGGACGAAAAGAAGACTTTTAAATGTCATAGACTAAAATAAGATTAATGGTTAACCTAAAAAGACTAAAATATAAGTCTAAATTTGTTGTCTTATATTTTGTCTGTCTTTTTAATTAAGTTTTGACATATTATTTAAGTCTAATAACTTAAACACATAAATATGATTTAAATATTAAAAATAATTAAAAAATTTACTTGTGAATGAAAACTTAATTATGGATAAAAAAAAGAAGACAAAAAAAAAAAAAAAAAAAGAGACAACCTTCATAAAATATATGTACGGTCGAAAACAGCAAACGCGGCCAAGAACATCTCCTTTGTTTGGGGGAATTAAACAAAATAAAAGGAAAAAAAGAGAAGGATATTTCTGAGCACCTGGCTGTCTAATGGTACACAAAGACGGGCTAGACGACAACATGATTGCAAAAGCAATTCTTCTTCTTCCGTCTCAGGCTTGCCGCTCTTCCTAAAGCTTCTTCACTCTTATTATAAATTCTCTCTTCTTTCTCCTATCTTCCTCTGTTTCGTATTTTCAGTTCACAGAGAGAGAGAGAAATGGGGGTTGAAATTGTGGAGCCAAACACGTGTATAAGGGGTTGCTGTACAAGCACTTCGATTCCTCTTCATTTTCCACCTTTCTCTTTCACTCTTCTCTCTCCTATTGCTCGAGGCAAGTCATTTTTCCTCAAAAATTTTTTTTTTTCTATTAGAACTGCAAAAACTGGGTTGAATTCTAAATTCGAATTCATTTGTAGTTTCATCCTTGAACTTTTATATGTATCGTTTGTAGTTTGTGGAATTGTCAAAATCTAAGGCGGGTTTTCCGTCATGTTCAACGTGGGAATTTAGACAAGTGACAAAAAGTTTAGGGCCAAACTGGTAATAGAGTCAATGTTCAGGCACTAGCCTTCAGATGCATTTTTTATTTTTTTTAAGGCTCTTCAGATGCATTTAATTTATATTTTGTTTGTTATTATTATTATTATTATTAGCTTAATTTCACATACGGTTCTTGAGCTTTTCTCTTAGTGTCATTTTAGTTGCTGACATTTCAAAAGTTAATGGTCTTTAATTTTTTAGTTTGTTTCAGATTTGGCCTCGTCGTTAGTTTGATGTTAAATATTTAACAGAATATTTTTAAAATATCTCACTTTGGTCTCTAATCTATTACTTTGTTTCACTTTTGGTTTCTAATTTATTATTTTGTTTCTCATTTAATCCCTAATCTAATAATTATATATTAGTATTGAAAATTCGACTTATCTTTTTCTAAATTAAGATTCATTTTACTCACTCTGATAAATTTTCTTTTTTTTTTTATAGATTTTTTAAATTTTAGTCTTTAATAACTCTTAATTATTATAAAGGGACGAAAAATGAAACAAAGTAATAGATTAGGGACTAAAATAGAATATTTTAGGAATATTTTGTTAAGTATTTAATATCAAACTGACGGAGGGACTAAATCTGAAACAAATTATAAAATTAGGACCAAAATGAGACTTTTGAAATGTTAGGGACTAAAATAGGACTAAGGGTAAACCTTAAGGACCATTTGTGAAATTAACCCTTATTATTATTATTTTCTTAAGCAATTGTTGGATTGTGTGTTGAATTTGAGTTGTTGAGTAGGAGCTGAGAGTGTTGTATACGAAGGAACCTTGGATGGCAAAAGGGTTGCTGCGAAGAAACCCGTCTTGTCAACTTCTGAAGAACTTGATAACTTCCACAAGGAGTTGCAATTGTTGTGGTATATATTTCTCTCTTTCCTGTTTGGCATTGTTTTCTAGAACCTGGTTTTCTTTTCTTGAGTACAAAAGCTTTTTCTGAGTGTTTAGATAATTTTGCAGAAGAGCCTTAGCCTCCAAAAGAGCTTCCAATGTGGCTTTTCAAAACACTCTTCTAAGAAACCGTGAAGCTTTTTCTAGAACTTCAATAAGATTTTATAAACTTCACTCTCTTCTATCAAGCACTTTTGTAACTGTAGTTTCAAACGCTAATTGAAAGGTTATAGCTATACATATCTTCTTTTATGCTGAAAAGCATAGCATAAGCAAATACCAAATGGGCCCATGTTTATGTGGACACAAATTTTCATGTAATAATATCCTATGCATTTTGAAGTGATGAGTGGTGATGGAGTGTGCATTTGTTTTGATTCTTAATGGTGGTGAAGTAAGCTTGATCATCCTAGGTTCGCAAAAATGGTTGCTGCACATTCCAAGCCGCCCAACTACATGTTTTTTTTGAATTTTATGAGCGTCCCAAACTTTCGGAGATGTTGCATGTCGAAGAATGGAGTCTTGAGTATCGACCAGGTCCTTATGATCGCTATTCGCTTAGGTATATCTGTACCTCCATTGTCTTCTTTTGTGGTCTGTTCGTGTTTTGTCATACTTCAGACATTGACAGACCTGTAATTCCCTTGGATTCTTTTCTGAATGGTGTGTATTGATTTTTCTTTCAATTTTTAAAGTCCATGCTTAGAGAGTGAAATGGTTTAAGATTTGGAATTATGAAAAAAATTTAAACTATGATAACTGATCGTAGTTGAACAATGGTAAAATAAGTATGAGTCTGATTGTAATTGTCTATTCAATTTTATTTATTTATTTATATTTTGTAACTCAGGATGTTGGCTATTCAAATTATGTAACACCCCGAAGTTAATTAAGTGTAATTAAAATGTTAAATGGTGGGTTAGTGTGCCATAATGAGTGTTTTAGAACTTAATTTGATTATTTTGTAAAAATTTAAAAAAACTTATGTTATTTTACTCTTTTAATGATTTTTAATTATTCTAAATTGTTTTTAATTGTTAATTTAATTTTCAATGAAGCAATTTGATTTTGAAAACAGTGTATTGTTGTACATAGTTTTGTACAACTGTTTTTTCTTTTTCTCTATTTATTTTCCCTCTCTCTCTCTTCCTCTCATTTTTCTCTCTCCTCTCTCTCGCTCACCTCTCCCATCTCTCTCTCTCGGATTCTCTCACTCTCTCTCATTCTCTCTCCAAATTTTGAATCAAATTTGTTTTCAAGCTTCGGGATTGTGGATTGAAGGCTCGGGAATGTGATTGAGCAACCACAAACTCGATTCAAGCTTCGATTTAAGGTTAGTTTTCAAAATTTCAAAACTTTTTCTATTTTTTAAATTTTCTTGCATTTTGAGATCTAAGCAATTTTGAGTTTAGAAAAGCTTTAATCTAGCTTAGAGTAACTTAGATTAACTAGGATTGAAACTTTATTTCACCAAAAACGGATTGGAATTAAGATTTTTCATTTTTCCTCTATTTTCTCTATTTTTGGATTTTTGTGAAAATCTAGTTTAAAACTTGTTTTAATCCATTAAAAAGTATTCTATTATGATTTTCTATTGTTTATGATGATTATCCATGCCTGGAAACTGAGAAAACATGTTAGATTTAAAGATTGGGACTCGGGAGGCTGAGAACCCGTGCGTGGACAATTCTAAAATTTTCCCAGATCGGCAAGCCGAATTTCGTGTTCGGCAAGCCGGATTCAAAGGATCGGCAGGCCGGATTCATCCGATCGGCAGGCCGGACCTGGAGATGTTCGGCCGACCGGACCTGCTCTTCCGGCATGCCGAACTGTGCAGTTCGGCAGGCCGAACCAGGGCGACCGGCAGGCCGACCGGACGTGATGCAGTTTTGTGATTTCTCACATGTTTTTACTGTTTTGAACTCTGATTGAAATTCTAACTTTATAAAATGATTTTATAAACTAAAAAGGCACACTAGGACACCATAAGATAATTTAGTACCATAGGATACCTTGGGTTAGATACTAATGGACTAAGTTACTATGCATTTAGGATTCGTGCGTGGATCCGCGAAGCTAATGTATAGCGGACCGGGATTACGGTGTGGGACACTGACACGGACATCGAGGTAGGACTTCTACCCCTTCTTTAATAGCCAGTTTTAAATATTTTGGCCTCAAAGGGATTTTTACGAAAATGTTTTCAAATGATTTGTTGACAAAAGATTTCTATTAACTGTTTTCTGAAACAATAGATTGAGGTAAATTTCATAATAAGCCCCATAATAAATATAAATGATTATATTTGGTAAAGAAGAGATCTTATTAATCAAAAGATATATATATGTATATATATATTTGAGGGCATGATGCCATATCAGAGATCAGGTAGTGTAGTGAACGACCTTGGGGGCAGGTCCCGAAACTCAGCTGGGCCATTGCGGTGGTGAATTATATATGGTTTGCCCAAGAAAGGAAAATTGTATTCTTTCTGGTTGACCTATCTGAATTGTTTTGGTAAGATTATATTTTTATTAAATTCTCATTTAATTATTTATTTGTTTAATTGTTCTAGCTCGTTTTCTATATATTTATCTGGTTTACGAAATTTCTTTTAAAATTGAATAATTTTCAAATATAGTCCTACTGAGCCTTTCGTTCACGATTTATTTGTTTTAAAAATCTTAACCCTAGGTGGACATCAGCTTAGGATCGGAGAAGATTCTACTGACCGGACTTACGATCAGTAGAAGATTTGGGTAGGTTGTGGTACAAATCGAGGCATGTAAGATCTTTAATTTTCTTTTATTTCTGGACTGTAGTTGTA
>CAMOHE010046799.1:0-15833 GCA_946598075.1 Artocarpus hirsutus
AAAAGAGCTCTTGTTGAGAGGTGGGCAGCCCAGGACTTAAGTACTGTTTTTCGGTCCTCTACCTATTTTTGTAGGTTACATTCTCCTCCACCCAATCGCGTGACGCCCCCGTCACGGATCGGCTCCCTTGAGGGTCCCACTGGACCGTGGAGACCTACACCCAATCGCATGACGCCCCCGTCACGGATCGGCTCCCCTAAGGGTCCCACTGGACCGTGGAGAGTCCACACACCAGACAGGCAGTACCCCGCTCTGATACCACTTGTCACGTCCCAAAAGAGCTCTTGTTGAGAGGTGGGCAGCCCAGGACTTAAGTACTGCTTTTCGGTCCTCTACCTAGCCGATGTGGGACTTTTTTTTGTATTTCTGTAGGACTAACATAATTTGTGAAAATTCTACATTTCAAAGCAAAACTCTAGTAAAATAAAAAGGCTTCCATTAACTCAAGTAAAAGAGTCGTCGCCCGCCACTAAGCTGCCGGTGAAATGCCCAAGTTCATGAATTACAATGTCAAAAACTACAATGGCATCTTAAGAAAGAAAGAGAGGAAAAAAAAAGAAGAAGAAGAAGAAGAGAAAAAGAAGGCCACCATGAAGCCAACATTAAAATCCCAACGGTAAGAGATGAAACCCTTCGCGATAGTTGTGCCTGAACTTAAAAAAATGCAGAACTAAACGCTACTGAACTGCAAATGGTCCTTACTTTATTTGTTGATGTTTTAATGGTTGGATCGACGGATGGATGGAATGATTTATCTGGGACAACTTCAAAGATGGAGGACCTTTTTTGGGACATTTTAAAAGCTAGGGGAGGACTAAAAATCAGATTAATAAGTTGTTTAATAAAATGATTTTAACTCAAAAAATAGATTCACACATTGTAACATGCGAGAGCTTTACACTCTCAATGATTCAAACTCATGAGTCTAAACTCATCTTCCAAATACAAGGTAAAGTAAATATTCTACCCTTATTGACACCTCACTCATTTTGTACAAGAATATAATGATAAAATAAATTAATTACACCTCACCCATTTTGTACATTATTCTTGACAAAATAAATTTATATAGACAATCTTCATTTCTTTTCTTTTCTGCTTTTTTTTTTTCCTTTTTATTCCAGACAACGTGAAAGAGAAACTAGTTCTTTCCTTTTTTATTTTCTCCTTGTTATTTTCCTTTCATCTTACCAACCGCCTAAGAATATGATTATAGAGAGAATGTTGCTTTTATTTTTTTAAATTTTTTTTTATTTTTACCTAGAGGTTAAATTTTTGTGTGAGCAAAGAAATTTCACGTTAAGAGCATCCCGCTTTAAAATTTCTCCACCATTGTTGCAATCGATAGCTGTGTGACGACTCAATGTTCATCGCAAGCTTCTAAAATTAACGATTTTGTGCTCATCATGGCTCCCAGGACAAATGCTTGAAGATTGCGAAGAAACAAAGTCGATCGTGATGTTTCGACGTGACGAAGCTCCATTGCTAGTGATGCAACAATATTCGATGACGACGACAAACGTACATTCGCGAAGATCATATATGAAGAGAGAGCGAGAGAGAACGATTTGCCATCGTTACCTCACCACAAACTTGTTGCCTTGCGGGAAATTCTTTGGCACTGTCTGGAGTCCTTAGAGGATCATGCATTTTCGAAAGGTGACACTAATTGGCTACTAGGGTTTCTAATTTGGCTATTTTGGTCATTAATTTATTTAGTGAACATGAAAATAATGTAAAATGGCCTATTTATGAACGTTTCTTTAATTTTAGCCTGTTAATTTTTATTTTTATTAATATGGCTTATTTCTCTAGTCGTCCGTAAATTAAAACATGCGGTTGGCTTGACCCTTATATGGCCTACTAGGATATGAAAGCCTAGTTGGGCCGTGTGTCTCCTCTACCAGCCATGTCTATCTCCGTACGTGGTTCAGTCATAGGCCCATATTTACGGCACCAAGATTACTTGATGGTGAACCCGTTAGGCACTGCAAGTATAACCATATTCCGAAGCAAAAAACAATTCTGAAAACCATAGATTCATAAAAGTTTTTAAATTATTTATTAGTGTAAATTTTAAATTATTAATCAACCATTGCATTAGTGCTAGCTTTTATTTTTGTAAAAGTTTTTAAATTATTTATTAGTGTAAATTTTATGCAAATGTATGTGCTTTACATAGCTTGTGATACCATGTAATTATCAGTTTCTTTGAATTAGGCTGTATTTTATCATCTTAGATATTAAGAGAGTATTTGAGAAAGTAGTTAAAACTTTATATTGTTACATACGTTTGCTTTATACCGTAAAATGTGAGAACTTTACACTGTAACAATTAAAACTTTTTCCCAAATGCTCTCTAAATCAACCTCTGTATAAATGTAACACAATAAAATAATACAATTGAGCTTCTGCTTCTCACAAACCTTTCTTCTTTACTCTCTCAATTAGTAGAATTGCATAGACTGGTAATTTGCAAAAACGAAAAAAATAAACATTATAAAGAAAAATGTCACAACCATAATTAATGGGTGCTAAATTGGTAGACATACAATCTATAAAGTGGCTTACAATTGAGCAAAATTTAACACGAACTTAACTTTCATAAAACACTTTAAACTTCATTTCACATATAAAGAGATGTGAAAATTTCGGATTTCGCAGAAATTTCAAACATCCAAGAAAAATTTACAGCAATTTGATGATTCAGCATTATCAATTGTGGATCACCATTGGTCCTTGAGCTCTTTTATGGTCATCCTTGAAGCTATTTATATCAAAATTCTCTTAGCAATTTTATGTATTAATAATAATTCCTCTCAAAGCTTAACTAATCTCATGTATTTGATCTCTTGTCCTAAATATTTAATTTGAAGGGATTTGAAGTTCAAAATGTAATAGGCACCATGAAGTTAGAATTGTGACTCTAATAGGAAACGTTGTTCAAGTGAAAATGATGTTCAATGTAATGGGAAAATGATGTTCTTTAGCAAGTGAAAATCTAGGGAAGGGAAAGTGTTTGGACTTTCACCAAACACTGTAACTTATACCTTGAAATATGGCCCTTGTACATAGCCTTAATGCACGTGGAAATTAAACTATTTCACTAACAATATGTTGCTGAGCCAATAGAATGATTTAAAATTTGATAATTTTTCATAAATGTCATCTTTTAAAACTCTTTTTATAAATGTCATGGACATAACTTAAACATAAAATATAAGTGATAGCTTGACGTGAATAAACAAGCTTTTTAAAAAGTGTAACATAACATATAATTTTTTTTGTTAAAAAATTACGGTAGTTTTGTGAGTTTGATGCTATGTTTGATTAATAAAAACTCATTAAGCGGCTTGACTTCAACAATTTTATCCCCAACGAAATTCTCAAAAGACTTTAAAAGACTATATTAATAAAAGTTAATTACAAAACTATACCTTTTAGTTTTTATTATTTCTCAATTGGTCTTTCTATTTTTGAAAACACAAAAATATCATTTGAATTAGAATAACTTTTTTCAATTTCATCACTCATAGGCTTTTTTGACTGAAAAAACATGAAGATAAGATAAAAACAACCTTTAGTTAAACCTAATTTATTTATGAAATATATGTTTTTTCTTGAAAAAAAAATTTAAAAAATTATTTTAAAATTTAAAAAGTCATAAAACTTGAGATATTTTTTTTAAATTTGATGTTTTATTTTAGATTTTTTTATGTTTTTATATATAAAATATTTTTTATAATTATTTAAGGATAATCATTATGTTTTGCTCAATTGTTTTATTCAAATGGAAGAAATTAAAATAAGTTTTTAAAATTTAAAGAATACCTTTGTAATTTTTAAAAATAGAGGAACAAATTGAAAAATGACTAAAACTAATAGTTACAATTATGTAATTAACCCATAATAATAATAATAATAATAATCATAGAAAAAGAGCTTACTAAGGGCACTTAATTGTAATAAATTTAGAATAACTTTAGATCTTACACGAGAGATTCGTTAATTGGTAACGCAAGACTATCAACTACGTTTGGCAACCCCGTCTAGCTGGAACTATTATAGTGTAAAGCTCTCATATGACAACTAAAATTGTTTTAACTTCTAGTTCTAACTGCGTTGTCAAACATATTGATGATTGTTAAATCAAGTCTAGCCAATCACTTAGAAAGTCAAGTTTCAATCTTTTTCCATCTATAATATGAAGTAATTCTAGATAATAAATCGCTCTAGAAACTCAACCAATGGGAAGTACGCAATTTCTTGTCCCAATTAACGAGTTTCATAAGAGATCTAAAGCTCAATCTAATGGGCTTCGTGAGGTGAAAATTGAGGCGAAGCATGTGAAGGTGACAGAAGCGTTTCATGGGCTCTGTTAGACAGCTTAGGGAAAAGAGCAGAGTCCCACATGGGAAACGAATTAGACAATCCAATGCATGACCTAGCTATAAGATGACAAGTCCAGCACCCTCATCACCCACGCAGCCACGCGTTGAGCACAGAGCGAACTATTCTTTCGCCTTTTACTAAAGAATACCGTGTGCTCGTCGCTATTAGTGGCATACGCCAATTTTTGGAGGCGTTTTCCTTTGGGAAGCGCTCGCAATACTAGTTAAAACATGTTACTCTTTCCACAATCAACTCCTATTTTGGAGCTAAAGAAAATAAAAAATACTTTAAATTAATATTAAGGAGTTTATAAAATATATTTTATTTCTTATAATGAGTGCAAAATATTGGTCGTCTTTTATCGTAGAAATTTTTTATTTTTTATTGTAGTAAATTTTTTTATTGTTATGATAGCATGTAGAGAATTTTTTACTCGTGGTGGAAATTTTTTACTGTTTGGCCCAGTGTTTGTGGGGGAACACAATAAATTTTTTGCATGGACAATTAACGGAACAACCAGTTTTTGTAGTTGATTGGTGTATCAAGTATGTTATTGAGTTCCAACGAGTTAAGAACAAAAAAACAACATAACTATGGCTAAATGGAAACCCCCAGATCAAGATATTCTCAAACTTCTCATGTTAAGGGTGTGGGCACCATCATTAGAGATTCATCTGGCTTTTTAATGGCAGCTCTTATCAGGAAGATACCAGGAATTTTTATATACCAAAGGAGGCAGAAGTTAGAAGCACCTGCTCTTAGCTCACTTTGGGCTTCTAATGCAGGGCTCGCTATTAGTTGTGTTGAATCAGATGCTCTAGGACTAGCCGTAATTAAAGCCATTACCAATGTTCAAGTTGATAATAATGAGTATGTTTGTCATCTCTTTTTCCGGAGTTAGTTTTAGTCTTTGTCTTTAGGGAAGCCGATAAGGCTGCCCATGGTTTGGCTAATTTTGCTCTTAACAGAGATGATGAAGTCGTTTGGTTGAAAGAATCACCTTCAATAATATAGTCTGTTTTTGTATAAGATGCTTATTATGAATAATAGATTCTAACCTATGTTTCTTCTTGAGAAAGATTGTTACAAAATTATTTTAAAATTTAAAAAGTTACAAAACTTAAAAATCTTTAATTTTTTTTTTAAATTTGGTGTTGTTTAAAGAGTTTTTTTATATTTTTAATGTATAAATATTTTTCATAACTATTTAAAGATAATTATGTTATTTTGCTTAATTTTTTCTATGAGATATTTCCCTTTTTATAATCTTTGGTTTATGTTAAGTCAAAAATTATACCTTTGGTTTTTTATTTCATTGAATATATATCTTCAAATTAAATTTAATACACAAATTCATTCCTTACCACGATCAATCTTCAATTTTGACATAAAATTTTTTCAAAATACCTTCAAATTAAAAAAATAAGAGAATTTTAAAAACTTAAAAAAAATTTTCTTTAAGGTTTTTCAAGTCAAAAACATACAAAGTATCCTAAAAAACGTGTCTTGTATGTTTTTGCTTTATTTTTTTCTTTTTTTGGATTTTTTTTTTTATTTTAGTTAAAAATAATTTAGTCAATTTAAAGATGAAAGATCAACAATTGCTCAAGACAAGGTATAGTTTTGTGTATTGAACTAATCTGAAAATATATATTTGATGAGATCACAACCGAAAGTATAATGTTTAAATAAACCCATTCATAAGAACGAAATTGAAATAAGGTTTTTAAATGAAAGGTCTAAAAACAAAAAAACAAATTGAGAAATAATTAAAACTAAAAGGTACAATTATGTAATTGACCCATGACACAATTGCAAGACATCTTTTTCTCAGATCAACGCAATGCATGAAAATTCTAGATTAAAAAGCAAAACTCTAATAAAATAATAATAATAATAATAATAATAAAATCCAGCTTTCAACAAATAACTAATAACTCGAGTAATATAGTGTTGTTACTGGGCAGCCAGTAAAAATAACCGAGTTCACGAATTACAGAGGCCAAAAACTAGAATCAGCTGTTTCATTTGAACTCAAATAAGTTGGTGACACTGAAAGAAAGGGATTCAAAATGATGGGTAAACAACAAAAACCACCTTGGCGTCACTAAAACATACCATACATTATACATATGAAGAAAGCATGGGCTCCTCAAAATGCTAAAAAGGGGAATCCTTCAGTGAAGCCATTTCATCTCCGTCACTGGGTGGAGTTCTCGTGCAGTAGTACGTACTCTCGGCTGCAAACGAAGAAGGTAAAAATTAACGCAAAGACATGCCAAAGCATTCATAAGAAAACCACTGTTACAACACCAGAAATCGAAATGGAAGTTGCAGGAAAGGAAGACGAGAGGCTAAACGATGGAAAAACTTTGGCGCTAACCGAACAAGAAAGTTTCATACAAGCCAACAGAGGTAACCATTAAAAAGAGAATAATGTTGCTTTCTTTGAGGGGGAAAAGATTTAACTTTGCTTGCCACCCTTCTCAGATGTTATATGGAAATATTTCCCTAGTTAGAGATCTAAGCAATTGGCGGCGCAGGGGGAAGTTGGACATGGATTCGTGGCTTACCTACTATTGCCAAATTTGATGGTATCTTTTTCACGAAGTTCGTAATAACGCTGAGGTTCTATCGCAACGTCCTGCATTAGGCAAAAGAAAATGTTGAATAGAACTATAGCAAAACCAAAAATGATTAACCATAGCTTGAAAATAAATTAAAAGATAATTATGCGCGGGAAAGACGTCATATATGAGCCAACTTACATTAAGGAAGGTTTTGTTTGTGCTTCCAAGATCCATTAGGTAAGGCCTGTAATAGATTTGCAAAAAGAAAATGAGTTGGTATAGCAAACTGATAGTATGCATTTAAGCAATTATTAAAATCCACGACAAGTCAACTTCGTCTAACCTCGTTTGCTTTGCTAACATACCATCAGGTTTCTCCACCTCGACTTGCCTGCCATAGTAGACACAAGAAAAATTACTTCCGAAACCAGAAGTGTAAAATGACACAAACAAAGCTTATTTAATATAAAATTACCTAAACTGTATGACAGCATGTTGCTTGCTGCAGGAGGGGTGGTCTGTCGGAACATCTGCCACCCTTCTTTCCCTCCCAAAAAGGTAACAGCTTTGACGATGTATGTAAAGGGGCTCTGTAAATCATATGTCCTTTTTAGAGTTACAAGAAAACAACAAAAAGAACTCCATGCAACAATGGATGTAAGTGTAACAACCACATCAAGAAAGCTGTTGCAGCTGAATTAAGAAAGAACCGTGAATCCACATTGTGGAGCCTGTTAGGTCTTACTACAATTTAATAAAAACATCTTCATTAAAACTCCAACTATTGACGTATGAACTATCTACTAAGATAGCATTTCACAACACAGCGATTTCAGACAATTTTTTGAGTTGTGAGAGGAGGGGTCACTTTATAGCATAGTAATTTGTCAACAGCATGTTCAATCTTTTATTATTACTTCAATATTGAAGAAAAATATAATTCTCAGATGAAACAAAGAAACTAGAACTAGGCATTTTGAAGAATGTAGTTCTGTGAGACTTGCCATTGAGAACTTCACCATTCTTGAAAACATAAAGCCGCCACCTTATATCAGGTTTCCGTGCATCTGGGGGTTCATTGAACAGTAGTGTTACACCTGACAGAGTAACAACCCACTAGATAAGCTAATATTGTAGTTTCATGTATTTCTCTCTGCCAAGAAAAGGGCTAAAGGTAAGAATTCCATAGAGTTCTCTATACCATTAATCATATAAACAAAAATTATGTATATGGGAGAGAAAGAAGAAATGATGAAAGAAAATGGTGTTCTGCTTACCTCTGACCCTATTAGTTTCGGCAGCAAGCTTTCCTGAAAGCTCGAACGAAGGTTGTTCCTGAAAGCATTGTTGGCAGTCAAAGAATAGAAGCACAGAATATATCAATCTCATGCAGCACCATTAAAAACGAGGGTAATGTCATGATAACGATAACAAATATCAAGCATAACGTCATAAAAATAATAATAATGCATAACAACAATAACGTTGTTGTGCTGCACATTACCTTTTTCTTTGCCTCCAATGCCTCCTCAGCAGCTTCCATCTTAGCAATTGAATCATTTTCGTCATTTCTGCCAAGAAAGCAACCTCTATTCAGAAGAAAAATCACTGCTGCAAAGTCAAAACTGCATGCTATGTCTATATATATATATAAAGGTGAAAGAAAAGAAAAGCAAGGCCCAAGATGCTCCAGCATTGCTTTGGAACCACCAAAACAAATGCAGCATAGATGAGAAAATAACTCGGCATGTACGCCGAATTATGATAATCCACAAAAGTCGGTCTTCCGAAGAAAGATTCCTAGTTAGTCATCAAAGTGCACGCATGAATCTAAAATTCAAACCACAGCTCACCCACGATCAGCTCCTCCTGAAGTTGGCGCCTGGATGAAGAAAAAATGGAAAGAAAGGTTAACCCACAGTTAGGCGCTTTCAATGAGCATCAAGCAAGTTGACAAGAATTCAATACTAAAAGTATCAGATCAAACTGTCTTACAAATGTAGCTCTAACAATAGCGTACAAACAGATATTCATAACTTCATATATTAGCTAGGATTATAATATTGGAATGGAGGATATTACTAGAACATATCAGTAGAGTTAGGACTAATATTTTGATAAAGAAGAATTGTGTCACCAATTCGACACTAGTCTAATCCATCATTCAAAAATTTTGAAGTAGTCCTTCCATGCCTATGGGCTTTAATTTTCATTTCACTGACAACTATTAACTCACCACACAGAACTTATAACATGCATGCAATAAATACCCAATTTTACTTAAACTTCTGCCTTAGTGCTCTAAGTGCCACTTAGATTGAAATACAGATCCCAAAACTTATAGGCATGTCCTCCCACACGACTGAAATTGCACCATGATATCTTACACCTCATTAGGACATTATTGTGCCAGTTCTAATGTAACCCCTCTCATTATGTATTAAGCAGTAATTACAAAGCATAACAAAACTGCTTCTCAAAATAAAACAAAACAAAACTTTGGTAAACCAACATTATTCCTAAAAAGAACGGAAGTTCAAAAGTTAATTCTTTAAAAAGGAATTTTCGTCACCTTGCAATAATTTGAAAAACAATATGCTACGATAATCAATAATATTGCAACATAATAAATAATAGAAAAAATTTTCAAACAATATGTTTTTAAGGAGTGGATATCACCAGACACCTCATCGCGAGCTCTGGTATCAATAGGTGAACGAGATCTGTGATTGTTTCTACGGTGTCGATCATTAGGAGAAATAGACCGCTCATGTTTGGATCTTGAAGACCTTTGATTAGGATCATCTCGTCTCGATCTCCTCTCTGTTCTCATGCTCTCTCTTTCTCTGTCTAAACCCCTTTCCCTTTGTGGATCTCTATCACTACCTCTGCTATGGTTTTTTTCATAATCCCTCTCGGTTTCTTTTCCCCCTTCACGAGCTCTGCCATCCAAAGCTGATTGAGGTGAGTGAGATCTATGTCGACTCCTGTGGTTATGATCCGATGGTGAAGTAGAACGACCGTGCCTTGACCTAGAAGACTTATGATCAACATCATCTCTTCCTAATCTTCTCTCTTTTCTATCACTCCCCATTTCTTTTCCTGAACCCATTTCCCTTTGTGAGTTTCTTTCACTCCCTCCGCCATAACTTCTGTCTTGTTCTCTCTCAATGTCTCTTTCAGCTTGAGCTCTTCTTAACCGTTTTGTCCGTGGAGAAGGAGAACAGGGTTGGGGAGACTTTGATCGCTCGTGCTTCGGAGACTTATCATCACCTCGATGCTTCGCTCTAGCAGGAGAGCCATCCCTATGGGAGCCCCTATGTCGGGCTGGGGATCTTTCCCTTCTGGATGGGCTCTTTCGATGCAGAGATCCCTGAGCCTTAATTGGAGATTCCGGGTGATTGGAAATATTGCGCACCATCAATGCATCTACAACATACTAATGACTTTGCTCACTGAAAATAATTAAGGGTAAAATTGAATATTAGAAAACACAACCAGAATAAGTTCTCTATTAGAACAATAAGGTTCAACTAAGCCACAAGTAAACGTTCTCCTGCTTGAAGAAAATGGGAACCAAACAAACAAGTTTCAGTTTTTTCAGCAAAACAAAACAAGTTTTAGTTTAGCCAACACAAGTTTCATACTTTTTTTAGGGTGCAAATTTCTTACAGTTTACTACCCACTAAAGTAGGCTATGCAAAATTCAAGCTTTAGTTAGGTAATAAAAAGAAGAGTAAATGGCACAGATAGTCCCCAAAATATAGACCCCATAGTTTAAATTTTGGCAAAACAACCCTCAAAATTCTTTAAACGTTGGCAAATTAAAACTCCCCCTCATATTCCCTTACTTTTTTAACAGAATACCTCGCGTACAATTACATGACCAGACAATAAGGGGTACTTTGGTAGAACAACAATATTATATACTGGTAAAAAAAATTGAAAAAAAATGCTTACACACACACATACAAAAAAAGGAAATTGCTGACCAGAAAAAAAAAAAAATGCCACCCCAGAAACTTCAAAGTACACTATCGAATCTCGAACAAAGCATACTCTACTAGTGTAATGTTCTAAAAATTCAAGATTAATTATCTCAGTCAATCAAAGCTGTTCGCTCATTTCTTCCAAACCCCTCCTTCAAATTTATCGCATAAATAGTGCTTTTAAAGGAAGCAATAAATTGGGATTTATCGAATAACCAAAAAAAAAAAATCCAACCTGAGATGATAAAGACGCCGGGAGAGAGACGGACGGACGGACCGCTGGGCGGCAGTTAGGGTTTTTGAAATTGGCAATGGTGGGTGGGCTCTTGGGGCTGTGCCGCGTAAGGCGAGTGAGGTGAGGTCTGATGGTAAACTCTCTCTCTCTCTCTCTCTTCTTTTTTTTTTTTTTCAAGTTTTATTATGTAAACGACTATTATTTTATTATATGCATTGTATAATAGAAAAAACTACACAAAATCACCTTGCAAACAAATCTTATTTAAAAAATGACCCCCTTCTTTTTCCCAATTTGCAATATCACCCTTTTCTCATTGCTATTTTAATTAGATCTATTATTTGACTATCTTAACCTCGTCCAAACTAATAGGAAATGTATTTCTCAGAAAAAGAAAGAGAACGGTGAACGATGGAATGGAGGATTAATTCCTTTCATTGATTGAAAACTTTGTACAGAGTGGTCTATATACAAAGCAGCTTTTAAATACTAAGCTAGAGTAACAACCGTGAAACTAGCTTCTAACAGAATTAGTTTCTCTAACTATTCTAACTGTACGATTAACTCTTTGCAATTAATGAACCAATCTTGGTTTTGTTGCAGTCGTTACAATACTCTTAATAGCCCCCCTTAAACTCATTGTAGAAAGTTTTTCTACAGTGAGTTTAGTTCAAAGAATACGATAGTGGGAACTAGAAATAGCTTAAGTAAACACATTAGCAAGTTGGTCTTGAGAGGGCACATGTTTGACTTCAATCTTCTTTGCAATACTCGTTCTCGTGCAAAGTAAAAATCTGGCTCTATGTGCTTTGTTCGAACATGTAGTACTGGATTAGCAGCTAACATTACAGCGCTTAAGTTGTCACACCATATAGTGGGCACACGAGGACAATTAATCTTCAACTCTTCAAGCAATAATTTTATCCACGTGATTTCAGTGACTAAGTTAGCAAGGCTTCTGAATTATACTTCATTGGATGATCTTGAGACTGTACTTTGTTTCTTGGAATTCCACGAGAGAAGATTTGCCCCTAGAAAAACACAATAGTCAATTGTTGATCTTCTATCTTCTAGATTAGACACCCAATCAGCAGCACCAAAGCCTGTTAGAGTAAACTCTGTTGCTTGTCCCTTCTTTAGATAGAGACCATATTCAAGAGTGCCTGCCAAATATCTAAGGATGTGTTTGACCGCCTTCCAATGCACCTCTAGTGGATTTTGCATAAACTGACAAACTTTATTAACACTAGAGGCTATTTCTAGTCTTGTGATAGCGACATATTGTAGTACACCAACAATACTTCTATAAAAGGAAGGATTGTCAACCTGATTATTGCCAAAAGAAGTCAATTTTAAGCCATGAGTCATAGGTGCACGTACAACGTTAGCATATTGCATTTTGGCCTTGCATAGTAGATCAGAGACATATTTCTTTTGATACAAAAGTAGACCATCACCAGTCTTGTGTACTTCAATGCCTAGAAAATAATTGACTGGGCCCAGATCTTTTAAGATAAACTTGTTGTGCAGTTGAGAGATTCGTTCTTCCTCTTTCATTGCTTTCTGTAACAAGTACATCATCTACATAGACAAGTACAAATGTACAGTGATCAGCATTATGTTTGATGAAGAGTGATTGATCAAACTTTACAGATAAGAATCCAAATGAGATCAAGGCACTGTACAACTTATCAAACCAGGCTTGTGGAGCCTGTTTTAGGCCATATAATGACTTATGCAGTTTACAAACTAAGTCAGAATGTTTAGGATCTATGAATCCTTCAAGTTGACGCATATATACTTCTTTAAGCAAGTCTCCATTCAAAAAGGCATTATTAATGTCTAGTTGCCTTATTGACCAGCCTTTGGCAAGAGCAATTGTAAGTACTACTCTTATAGTTGTAGGCTTCACTACCGGACTAAAGTTTTTATTAAAATAAATTCCTGGAATTTGATAAAAGCCTTTTGTAACCAATATAGCTTTGTATTTGTTCACCGATCCATCTAGATTTTCTTTGACTCGAAAAACCCACTTGCAGCCTATGACCTTTCTTTCTTTTGGTAATTGCACGAGGGACCAAGTTTTATTCCTGAGTAGTGCCAAAAATTCATCAGTCATGGCTTGTTTCCATTCTAGTCATTGTAAAGCATCATTGACTATTGATGGTTCTTTGCTGGCCAACAAGACTTTAGGCTTAACCACCCCAGCCTTGAGTCTAGTAAGCATAGGATGGACATTATCAGTGCTTCTACTAGGAGCTCTTCTTCATACACCTGGAGCTTGCAGGTTTGTATGAGCAACTGAAGAACCTGTTCAATAGCAGGTAAACTTGAAATAGTAGGAGTAGTGATGTGTGATATATTAGGTACATCTGCATTTTCTAAATAGGAATTAAGAGTGGACAAAGGTGAAATGACTGGAGATAGGACATGTAGAGGAGAGGGAGAAAATGACTGAACAAAAGAAGAAGAAGAAGGAGAAGGAGAAGGAGGAATAGAAAAGGGGAAATGTTGTTCATCAAATATGATATCACGAGAGATATACGATCTACCATCAGAAGAAATGTCACAACCCGCCTTTTTGGGTTGTGATAAAACCCTTTCTTACTTACTTAGGGCAAAAAATTTAGGAAATATTTTTTTTTTGAAACTGAAATAAATACTTTACTTGCAATAATTTTAGGAACTCCCCAAAATACTCTCACACACATATATTCACATAGTCCTTCATTCTTACTTTTACAACATTTTTCTTTTTAAACACTCTATTTCAAAACAACTTACAACTTAGTACATATATACAACGAAAACATACAGTAGTGGACTCGATACCTTACCTGCACACATCATCCGTCCGTCAGCTCATCATTATGATTTATTCTGACCTTCTTGTCGGAACACCTACAACATGAAACACTTAATGAGTTAATGCCTAGTAAGTCCCATAAATCCCACATGGACAATAAAATGAATGCATGATTCAATTATGCTTTCTTATGAACTTTTCTTATCATCATCATTTCTTATCTTTAGCTAGGGCCCAAGTGTTTATACCATTGCGTAATTTCATTTAGGTCTATATGACACCGTGACTATATTTTATCCTTTAAACTCCCCTTGCTTCAAGAGTCGATACGACACTTTTCTTAGTGTTTGGTGACATATTTACCAGTCTATTTAGTATGGTTGTCATATCATGTATGAAGTGATAATCACATGTTATCCATAATACATAAATTCGTATGCATAGCATAGTATGTACAAGTACTTACTTTATATACATACATGCATTCATCATTGTACACCTAGGTACACAATATATTGCACAAAACAATACATAACATGTTATACACTCAAGTATTCTAATCGTATACATAGGTATCGATTCTATACCTCTAGGTATTCGTTTCATAGCAAACATACAAGTTTACATCGTACTATATACCCTGATATACATATACATATATTCTACACCTACAATTTCATACTGTAGGTGGGAAGGGTACTTACTTGTTATGAGCACTGCAAAATCAACTTCAGTCTCCTTTCTCCTAGACTCCTTGGATCCTGTTGGCCAATTACAAAACTATTAGCCAATTCCAATACTTTTTATTACAAAACGTTCGTTACTTAATTATTCGAGTTGTACAACTGTACACAACTCTACAAACACTGATTTTCTTATTTCTATCTAATTCTACCTTATCATCACTTACGAAGGGTGAGAATCTTTCTAATCACTTTCTTTTCTTATTTGAAGCATTTTAGAGTAACTCGGGTTATTCAAGCAAAAATGACGATTTTACACTCCATGGTCCTACTGACCTATCCAAGCTCGATTCGTTATTTTAACAAAAACAGCCACATATTAACTTAAAAATAATGTCCTAATGGCTTGTATCACTTTATTTTACACTTATACCCCTTTTTCATAAAACTTTATGGTTTAACCCCTAAACCGAACATTTTGACAATTTTACCCCCTGGGCTAAAATTTTTCACTTTGCACCAAATTTTTAATTTTTTATAAGAAACATTTTTACTTAAAGTGCATTCCTCAAATCATTTTGAAAAATGACGTTTTAGCTACTTTAATACTTTTTCACTTTTAACATATTCTTAAAAATTCAAAAACTCATAAATGGTTGAGTTTTTCAACGAACCGTCTATTATGTGTAACAATTTCGTCGAGATCTACAACTTTTATGTTTTAACTTTTTTTAAAATCTCACTATACAGGGGTGTTTTTGGCCATTTTCTAATTCTGTAGAGAAAAGAATTTTTCTTTCAATTTAGTCCCTAGGACGTTTTAGTCAAAAATCTATTTCAAAATCACAAATCTACCCCTGTAGAAACCATTTCATGCCAAAATCAAATTATTCTCATGCTCAAACCTCATTTCTGCAAAGTTTAACCTCAAATTTAAAAAACATCATTTTTTGCAAAAACTAATGTTTTACACCATAAATCAAAATTTCACAATCTAAACATGTCATTCATCACATTCACATGAAATTCCACTAAACATAAGCTCAAGAACTCACATGGGTTTGAGAAAATAAAAATCCAAACAAAATTCTTAAAATTTCAAAACTTTAAAACCCAAAACTTACCAAAATAACCTCCTTTTGGTTTCTAGCCTTCAAA